>WYDK02043988.1:0-15628 GCA_009867345.2 Toxicodendron radicans | reverse complement strand
ATAAGAATTTAAAGTTTATGTCAATTTTTGGAATGTTGAGATTGATATGAAATTGATGTTAATTGATGATGTAGATGTGTTGTAGTTGTGATTGGGAGTGTAAATGCATGAATTGAAGTGTGTGAAGATGAGAAATTGTTAATGGAAGAAAAAGGGTAAATTCAGCCAAGTTAGGGTTTCATGCAATAGCTTGGTTTTTTGTTCAATTGGTGGATTAATCATGTGATTAGTGATAACATGATGATGAATTTACCATTAGAAAAAGAAATTGCATTACATATGTATTAGGTGATTTTTGGCCAAGTCTTAATTCATATCCTAATACATTTGTTTTATGCAATTAATGTTATATATATGCTTGTATGATGAAATTGATGAGAATTATTAATTGCTTGGGAAGTGTTGTTGCTTTTGGCCAAAGTAGTAAGGATGAGGCCATGAAGTTGAGTTGTGTGGTTTGTTGAAATATTGAAGTATTCATGTGCATTTCATGTGTATAAACCATCATAGAAACGAGAAATTCATGAAGAACAAGAAAAGAAAGTGATTAAGAGACAAGAAAAGAAATTAGTGAAGAAAAGAGAAGAATTTATGTTTACTATAGTATCTTAAGTGATTTGGTACAATTGAGAAGTAAGAATGAGAAGAATAATCTAAGTATTAAGTGAAGAAATAGTTAAGGAAAAGAAAAGAAAGAATTTTTCATGTTTTTACATACAATATAGTTCATGCATGCACATAACATTCATGTTTCATGCATATGTAGTATAATTCATGCATGCATTTGCATATTGCTCAAGTTGCATTAAGAAAAGAAAGAAAGAAAATAATAATAAAAAAAATAAGAAAAAGAAAGTTGTTGTGATGGGAAGCCTGTGAGTGTCGTTTCATGTTTACATGGTGATTAAGAAAGAATTATTTACCTACATATATGTCGCTTTAAGTGAGCGGCGTAAGAAGAAAGAAAAGAAAATGGTATAGTCCGTCAAGAATACATGTAGATGAGGATTATACTAAGAAAGAATTAAGAATAAACTCACATGATCAAGGCTTCAAATCCATGCATCAACTAGTCCGCTCGACATAGAAAAAAAAAGAATAAGAAAAGAAAGAAAAAGAAAGAACAAAGAAAAGAAAAGAAAATCAAGAAAAGAAAAAAATAAGAATAAAGAAAGAATAAGAATAAGAATTACTCTTATAAGAAAAAAAAAATAAATGCATTTTATACTTTCATAGCATACATTATTTGTCTATGTGTTATGAATTGTGCATAGTTGAGAAAGAAAAGAGAAATAATAGAGAAAGCATAAGAGAAGAATAGAAAGAAAACAAAAGAAGCTTTAAGAATGAGAAAGAGAAGAAAAAAGATAAGAAGTGGAAAAGAAAGAAGAAATTTAGCTAAGAACTATGTAGAAAAGAAATAGAATGGAATGATTAGCTAAGAAAGAAAGTTAGAAGAAGAAAGAAAAGAAGAGTTAAATTTTTATTTATGTTGGAGTTACTTGGTCAACGGGGGTTTTAATGGTTTATTTTGATTTACTTACTGGGTAATTAGTGCTCACCCCGTTAATTTCAACATTTTGCAGGTAATAAATGAGCGCGACTGGAGTGGGTAGTTGATGGTGAGGGAAAGACGGTCACTGTTCAAACGCCCATATTTTGTTATGTACATAAAAAGAAATATTTTGGATATGTATCATGTATATATGTTATGTATATAACTTTTATAAGCAAAAGAAAAATCGCGAGCGCATGTTTTGTTTATATGTGTATTTTTATTATATATATAAGTGACATATTTTACATGATTTCCTATCTAGTAACTAGTAAGAAAAGAGGTGTTACATGAATCAATTCATTCACGTGAATGAAATGTTGCAAGATATTGTTTGACAAAGAGGATTAATAAGTGATGTGATGAAGTACAGTGTCCTTAGAGACACCCTTAATTACCCTAATCTCGTTGGTTTCCTTGATCAGCTTTAGAATGAGCTGGAAGATCAAAGCCTTAATGATGTTCATAAAGGTTATAGACGTATAGTTAATAAATTTATCAAGGAGTACATAGATCGGGGTGCTAGAAAGACAATTGATACATCTATTGGAGTCTTAACTCGTAAAGGACATCACAAGAAATTAGGAGTTCCCTTGTCGAAGGTAGTTCATAAATTAGAAAATGACCTTAACAAGTCTCACTTGATCCTTCCCAGTTTATGGAACGTGTCACTACAATTAGTTTTTTTTGTAACTTGTTTGTTTTATGTGTATACATATTCCATTTGTTTGTTTTTTATTTTTCTATATGAGCTTATGTATTGGATTACATTTACAATCTTTTATTTATATTGATTTACAATTGCAATTAACTATATCTATGATAGTTGGAGTTTAGAATTTTGGATGATGATTGTTGATGAATGTAGCTTTTGATTCTAAATCTAATATATAATTATTATTGATATAATTAATTAAGAAAATGGATGTATGTTCTAAGCATTGAATAACATAAAAAGGTATCTAGGTGTATGTGTTAGAAATGACAACTGCTTTAAAAAATATTATTGTTGAGCTTAATAAGGGAGAAAACTAAATGGTGAGAATTATGAGGTCTAGAACATGAAAATTCAATATGTCTTGGAAGAACAAGAGGTTTTTGAAGCTCTTACCACGACCATGGAAGAGCCTGAAGAAGGAACCACGACTCAACATAGAAGAGATCGTGGGCCTTATGATATTTGGATGAAAAAGAATTCAATTGCTGACATTACTTTTTTGAGCAACATGGACAATGATCTGATGAAAAATAGGAGTATGAATTATCAAAGGACATGTGGTTCGTTCTTGCTGAAAAGTTTGGCGGAACGTCAATAGCAAAGCTCAGATTGCTTACAATCAAGTTTGGCACATATAAGAAAAAGCTTGAACATACTATGAGACAACATTTAAGGCACATGTCAAACATGATTAGCGAATTGAGAGATGCAGGTCATGTCCTAATTGATGAACAACATGTTTAATTTGTCATAAGATCATTGCCTTAAAATTGGGAACACGTGAAGATACACCTTACTCACGATGAGAGCATACAAATTTATAAGATGCCACACGACATTTGGAACTGGAAGAAGATCGCCTTAATGCAAGTAAGGCAAACACTGATGTGTATATGACTGGCTCCATTTCACATGGTGGGAAAGGATCTAAGCATAAATTCCAAGGTGGATCCCTAAGAAGAGGCAGCAAAGATAAGGGGTATTGCATGCAATATACAACCCAGTATTCGAGAAGTTATATACTCCCAACAGATATATGACTAATATGCTCTCGCTGTATGCGTGGTCACATGACATATTTATTAAAGTATGAATCTTGTAAGAACATAGAGAGAATTGGTCCCATCATGTGTGAGTGGGAGATATTAGATAAGGGTGGGACACCCATGATGAGACGCACCCAAATATTGTACGATGGCAGTTACCACCTAAACTGTCTTATAAATTAAGACTTTCACTTTCAAAATGAAAGTAAATCTTCCAAAATTCTATCGTAAAAATATTGTGCGAAAGTTTTTTATTGTGGTTGAAAACGCGATATTTCTCTCGCTTCAAATTCGGTTAAGGCAAGTGAAATGTATTTATGCTGTGACACACTTCCTTTTGCAGTTCATTAATTTCTCTTTAATGTGATTGCAAATATGAACATGCAATTATGATCTTGGGATATGTTATAGAAAACTTTGTGTTTTATATTTTTAATTTCCAACAACAATAAAATAAATTATTAATTAAACATTTTATGAAAAAATACTAAGTGATTTATTTAGATAAATATTTTTTAATATAATACAAAATACAACAAACACACTCTTATATTTGGTATATTATATAGTTCTTTTCAATGCAATGTAATATCATGTATTGCAACATCTATATGTCTCATTAGTCAACAAAATGGTTCATGTTGTAGAATAATTACAAATAATATAAAATAACATAACTCAAAGATAATGGAATAAAAGTAAAAGGGTGGATTTCTTTACTTTCTCTAATAACCCAATTCGGGTGTAATGTGTTAAAATACAAAGAAGAGGGCCCTATTATAACCCAAAAGTTTTGGCCGCCCATCTCAACAAGTAGATACAAGCCACCAAATATTTGTTTGATGCTTCCACGTGTCTTCACCTTTCCATTTGTTAACTTATGGCTATATACTCCTTGTAATGTGGCCTGTGGTTGAAAAAAAATTGTGTCCGGTCGGGTCGGGTCCGTACACATGTGCGGGTAGGATTGGACCCGCACATGCGGGTTGAAGGGTGGGCCCAGCCTGGCTCAACAACCTTATAACGGCGGGTTAAAGGCTGGCCGTCAACCTGTTTTTTTTTTTAATTATTAATTTTTTTTTTTTTTTTACTTTTGTGTTATTTTTTTTTACTTTAACTTTTCAAATATCAATCAAATATCAATTCAATTATATTAATTTTATTTAGTTGACACTTAACACTTAACATTTCAAATATTAATACAATTAAATTGTAATTAAAAAAATGATTTATTCATTTATTTAAAAAAAAAATTACAACAATTATTGCCTCGTTAAAAACCTCACCAAGAAAAACCCAATTGGGACAAAAACTTGGTAAGGAAAAAAGAGTGCAATAATTGATAGTTATTTTACAAATTACAAAAATACAATTTACAAAACAACTACTTTGAGGGTTGACTAGCTATGACCTCCCTCATCTGTATCATTTACATTATAATATTGAAATATTCTATTAAACTTTCGTCAAGAACCTCGTATTGATCACGTTGGCGCGAACGTTCCTAATCGCGAAGACATGTGATGACTTCAATCATTTTTAGTGAAAGTTTAGTCATACTTTCTAACAAAATTCTTTCACTTGCACTAAAAGTTTGTTCGGATGAGACGATAGAGACAAGAACGAAGAACACATCGAGGGCAAGTCTAGATAGTATCGGGAAAATGACTATTCTGGTTTTCCAATAACTCAAGACATCAAACTTCTCAACCTCAGTTGGATCTGTTTGTACGACGTCAGGGGTTTCCAAATACTGATTAAGCTCACTAGACTGTATGGAGGAGGAGGAGGAGGAGGTTGTGCTTTGGGATTTGTTCTCTTTTTGCTCATAGTTTACCCCACTCCATATGGACAAATCTTCGACGTCGTCTCCTAGTTCTTGCGCGATTATTGTGTCGTTGTCGTCTCCATCCTGGTTCACAATCCCATACTTGCTTTCATATTATGCATATACTTCGCTTAGTTCTTTCCTTATATTTGCTAGTTGATTGTGATATCGTTATTCTTGTAAATTATTAATTAACCTCTTTAATACGTACTCTAAACCCCCTAATTTAAGCCTAGGATCAAATATGACAGCTAAATAATAAAGAAAAGGAACAAATTTCCAATATTTTTTAAATTTCACTTCCATTGTTGCTATTGGTTCCACTAAAATTTCTTTATTTCGGTTCCGAGCAAATAAACTTGAAATTTTTACAAGTGTATCTAGTACTAAAAGATTGGTAGGATAATACACACAAGAAAGTTTTAAAGTCGCTTTATAAAAACTTTTAAGAAATGTATGAAATATTTTAGCTACCTCTCAATCAACATCTACCAAAACATGAAGACCCTTCTTACTTGCTACAAAATAATTAATTAATTTTTCATAAGGAAAACATGAATCAAGCATTAAATATGTACTATTCTACCTAACTTGCATGTCTAACCCAAAAGTTCTAGGAGGCAAATTAAAAGTTGTATAAGCAGTATGAAATTCAGAATTTCTTCTATTTCTACTAGTAATTCAAGCTAAACAATCTCTAATTTTAACAATTTCACTTTTAATTCTTTTTATACCACTTTTTACAATTAAATTAATAATGTGACATGCACATCGTTGGTGAAAAAACTTTAAATTATTATAATAAGAAAAAGCAGCTTCAAAAAATTCTATAGCCTTCTTTTTAGAACTTGCATTATCTAAAGTAAGACTTACAACTCTGTCAGACAAATCATATTCTTGTAAAACTTCAACAATTTTTAAATAAATTTGTTCACCACTATGATTTACATCCATTTATTTTAATCCTAATAAAGATTTATTTAATTGACATTAGTTATCAAAATAATGACTAGTCACACAAATATAATCTTGTTTAGCTCTACCACCCCAAATATCGACTGTTAGAGCCACACTAACATGACATCTATGTAAATTATTTTTTAAATCATTTCATTTTATTAAATACTTTTATTAAATCATTCCTAGTTGTAGTTTTAGAATAAGTTTTGAATTCCGGTAAAAAAGATTTTTTAACAAAATTTTCAAAATAGTTATCTTCAGCCATATTAATAGGTTGATCAGTTGCAGCAATATATAAAGCTAATTCTTCCCTATATACATCAGAATTATAACGCCAATTAGTATCCATACTAGTAATTTAAGTTTGATTATGTTGTCTAAATCCTTGATTTATATGTTTATTTGCATGCCTTTTTAAAGTACTAGTACAATTACAAGCATCAACTCTATAAATATTACCACAATACTTACATCTTGCTTTCTTCACTTGAACTCCATTTTATGTCTCGTTAAACATTTTGAAATGCGTCCAAACATCTGATTGGAACGTCGGAATCAGATTGATAGTTGCAGCAGTTGATACACTTTCTTCTACTGTTGTAGATGAACTTGGACGAGGACAACGATGATTACGACCATGACCTCTAGAACCACTGGGAGTTGTATCATGAGGTTGAGGTGTATCAGATTCTGAAAATGGGATAGCGACGTGACTGTTTGAATCTACTATATTTGTGTTTGGGTTAGGAATTTCAGGGGAATAAGGAAAAAATTATTCATCATTGAAATTGATGGTTGAACGAAAATATCTATCCATTATAGTTATAAAAAAAAAATTGGATATAAAAGAATTAAAAATTGAAATGAAAGAAAATAATGAAAATAAAAAAAATTGGATATAAATTATAAAAGAATTAAAAATTGGAATGAAAGAAAAAAATGAAAATTAAAGGGAGCAAAGAGAGAGCTAATAGTAATAGACAATTGAGAATTTTAGAGAATTTGGGAGCAAAAGTAATTGAAGAAGATGAGAGAATGTGGATGTGAGGAAAAATGATAAGTTTATGCCCAATTTATAGGAAAAATGGGAAGAGATATTGACAAAAAAATACCCCTCCCACGGCTATAAAACGACCATATTGTGGGGTGGCTTTTTGGTATCATTTAAAAAAAAAAGCAAAAAAAGGCGGGTCGACCGTTGTAACCTGACCGGGTTGGTCGGGTTACAACTACCCGGCCAGGTTACAACGGTTAACCTCGAGGGGGTATAACCCCCAGGTTAGGGGGTATACTTACGAGTAACCCAGCCCACCTGCCCCTGTAACCTCGGGCCAAGCTAACCCGACCCTACCCTATGGTCCGACCGGGCTGGTCCCGGGTCAGACCGGGAGGGTCCCGAGTCAACTCGACCAGGTTGGGTTGACTTTTCCACCATTAAATGTGGCTATTAGTGGTGGAATAATTGACACATGTCATAATATTCCCCCTTAGATTTCCACCACTTATAAATAATTGTATTTAACCTTAGAAAAAAACCCAATATGATAAAAACCTAAGTAAAGAAACACAATTATTTAATGAATTGTATACTGGTGTTGGACGTGCTTAATATTTCCTCGTTAAAAACTTTGCCAAGAAAACCTAACGGGACAAAACCTGGTCAAGGGAAAAAGAGTATAGTGCATATATATCCAATGCAATATCTTGCTTTAAAATTTTGCTCCACCTAATCACTACTCCCCCTAATAATAGAAACTTTTACTTGTTTGCTTATTGAGCCGCTATATACCGATGCAATATACCAACTTCTCAAAAGTTGACGCTAATAACCATATGCATTTTCGGCTGGCTTCATGAAGTATTAGGATTTCTAAATGATTATAAAATATGACAACCAAAGTTTGCTTTAGAGTGTCACGATATTTGTCGTGCCATTTAAGTGAAAAACATTTCTTGTTTGCCAGCAGGCTTTGTAGGGATTAGAAATGTACCTAGCACCAGTACATTGATTGCAAATGCTATGTTCGGTTTAATTTACTTGTGCTAAGTATAATATAAAACCTATTGCATAAAGATTTTGTACTTCAAGACAAAATATCTTTTCATCATCATTTTTAGGAAAAAATGGATCATTTTTAAAATTAATAACTGAACCATCATTGGAGTACTCAAGAGGTAAGCCTCATCCATACCAAAACTTCTTAGGATCTTCTTAGTATAAACTGATTGATAGGTCAATACTCCATCCGACCAATGTTCGATGTACATGCCAACACTATATTTTGCTTTCTCTAGATCTTTTATTTCAAATTCCCCTTTTAAGCACTCAACTTACTTTTGTGAACTCTTTAGGAGTTCAAGTAAGATCATGTCATCAACACATACTACCACAATTGGTAAAACCAGATACTGATTCCCATATGAACACACATGGACATAATGGATTGTTAAAATATCATTACTTTATCAAGTATTCAATGAAACAATTATACCATATTTGTCTAGATTGTTTCAACTCGTACAATGATCTTTGCAATACATATTTCTTGTATTTGCTTTAAGCAATTTGAACCCTTCATGGAGTTAATATAAATCAATATCTATTTTGCCATAAAAGGATGTAGTCACAAAACCTATGAGATTTATATCAAATCCTTCTAGGATTGATAAGCTGATTATGTATCTAAATGTGATTTCATCCATCATTGGTAGATACGTCTCATCAAGATCAATTTCAGGTCTCTACATGAAACCTTGAGACACGACTTTGGCCTTATATCTAGCAATTTCATTTTTCTCGTTTCATTTTCTTGTGAATACATATTGGTATCCCACAACTTTAACATTTCTAGGTGTTTGGACTACAGGTCCACATACTTTACAATTTGCTAATGAAGTCAATTCTTCTTAAATTGCTTATTTTCATTTCAGCTAGTCGTGTTTCTCTCAATATTAAGTGATAGTACGTGGCTCAAAATCATTACTCATAATTTTAGTAGCTATTGCAAAAGACAATATATCATCGATGATCATACTTTCACGATTCCACATTTCTCTCGTATACATAAAATTTTATAGAAATTTCAATATTTCTATATGCCACCTGACATATGTGTCACTTCTAGGACAACAAATCTATGAATTATTTCTTAGACATTTGCCAATTCTAGAGTCATCATTCTTATATATATACTACTTTTGGAGCATATGCCATTTTTGGTGGCTTTGGTCTCTTCTAAGAATTGTGCCTCTTCAAAGGCATGGTTTCTTCTAGGCTTTCATCTGTTCAATACGCACTATTTCTTCTAGACTTAAGTTAGAGAATGAGGTTATCTATAGCTCGAGCAATTATTGTTAGTAACACCGATGTTAGTTTTATTCTTTATTTTTCTCTTCTAAGAAATAGTCTCTTTAGATCTAAGGATCCGCCATGCTTCTAGCATGCAACAAATAAATTATTTGTGGCCACTTTAACACATTGTTTAGCTAAATTATTAATCCACGCTGGTGTATTTATATATGATTTTATTATGCATTTATAAATGTATTTGACATTTTATAAACAATATTTTTTAGATGCAATATCCTTCGCACTTCATATTTCATATTAAGGTGTGAAAAAATCTAAGTGAGACATATTATGTCACTTTCTGTGAAAGCTCATGTCTTACTACAAGAGGCTTAATCATTTCCATGAACATTAGAATATTGTCTCATCAAAACCCGTAAAATATGTGGTAAAGATACCACTAGTTAATGGCTTAACAAGTCTGATAATGGATGGTGAGTTAAAACATAGTTCTCAGTTTCTCTATTGAGATGTAGAACAATAATTGGTGTATATATCTACCTCTTTAAGGGTAATTTTACCAATAGAACTATCACTAATTACAAATATGACCTCTTAAGGAGTGTGGATTTTCTTTTGCAATTTTACTTCATCATTTACCCTTCTGAGAATCTTATGTTATATAAAATGCTGTTAGCATTCATCAATTTCATGTGTCTTATCATATTGTCTTTCAAGGACTTTAAAATCACCTGTTTGGTAAATATTCCACTTATGGTAGATGCTAAAACTATATGATCATAATTTTTTCAACATTCATTTCTGGGAATGGTAAAATAATCACTTGGCAATGACTAATAATTTTTATCAAAACATTCATCGATTTATTTAGCAATCAAGATACATTACACCAGCTCCAAATATTGCTACTTCAGTTTAATGAATAGTTAAACATATTGTGTGGCTTTTTTCCACCATGAGCTCGTTAGTTCAAGCTTGCCATCTTGAGCTCGCCCGTTCAAGCTCGCCATCTTGAGCTTGTCAGTTTAAGCTCGTCTCCAAGAAGAGTTCGACAAAGTAGACGAGCCAGAGTTCAACTCAGTTTAAGCTCTTCTCCAAGAAGAGTCTGACAAAGTAGAAGAGCCCGAAAAATCTAGAGGTAGCTGATAAGCTCATCAAATTGGTGTATTCCATAAGGTCGACTAAAGGGCTTGCTCGCCTCAGATTCAGTCCCACTCTATGAAGAGGCCGACTGGATAAATGAGGCCAACAAATTCAGAGTTCGCCAAAAAACGTAGTCAACATAAAGATAAGTCTTATCCCTAAAAATTTTAGGATAAGTTCAATTCAAATCAAGTCTAATCACCTAAACCTTCAAATCATTGGATAATTACCATTTCAACGCCATGATCCTGGATTTGGCGGGCTTACCACTTATAAAATCTTGTATAAATACCCTTACTTTCTTAAAGAAAAAGAAGGGGGAGGAAATCATAAAATAATAACCGACAGTGGACGTTGACATTCAACTTCAAAGCATAACCACTTTAAAATTCTAGTGTTCTTTACAATTGTCGCATTTTCTTTTGTTCATTGCTAGTTATAATCAATCACGTACACATCCATTCTGATTCCGGCAAGGTCAATCGATTCACTCTAGTTGGTGCGAATTTCTGCATCAACATTTTGGCGCTAGAAGGAGGGCCATAGCAAAGCTCTCTCTATTTTCCAACAGATTCGTTTCCATCTTCTCAACCGTAAGAGATCAGTCCTGATTCATATCACCGGATCCAACTCTACAAACAAAAGCGTCATATGTGAAAAATAGAGCATGATAAAGCCTGAATCTGGTGAAGTGGTTAACATAATAATTGTAGCCCTTTGAGTTAAATTTCCAACGGTCGAAGAATCGTGAATATCTAAGGTTTGTAGCTTAAACTATTATCAAATTATTGAAGCTCGTTCCAGGCTTGTAGATCGTAAGCGCAACCTCGTCGCCATAGCCCGCCATCTCGACCTCGTTAGTTCTAGTTAGTAGCTCCCGTAGCTCGTTAGATCTAGTTTGTAGCTCCCATAGCTCGTTAGATCTAGAGCTCGTCATTTCTAGAGCTCGTCAGGTCTATAGCACGTTAGATCTAAAGCTCGTCAGATCTAGAGCTTGTCAGATCCAAAACTTGTTGTTTTGAGAGTTTGCCATCTCCAAAGCTCGTCAGCCCGAGCTCGCCATCTTGAGCTTATCATTTCTAGCTCATAGCTTATCAATTCTAGCTCATATCATTCGACTCTAACATCAAATCTATTTCCAGAAAAAAAAAACTCTAGGAATTAAAAAATTGAAGCTGGCGAAGTAAAGCTTCCACGAGTTGGCAAAGAGAAGGGTAAATACTTAATTTTATTTTTATTTTCATTGATACTTCTTGTTTGCATGTTACAAATAATGGCGCAAAAAGTGAAAATCAAAAGCCAGCCAACAAAAGTGCCAAGAAAAATAAAGCTAGAGCTAGTCATGAAGAGTTAGCGAGCTGAAGAAGATGACACAAACTAAACCAAAAAATGAGAGAGATTGGTGAAATTCAAAGAAGAATAAAAGTTGGCAAACACAAGTAAAAGTGAATTTAATTTTGAAGCTAGCAAAAATAACATCTCGTTGATATATACTAAAGTTTCACGGATTAGACACTCACATGGGCAACTAAAGACTTGATCGTGCATACAAGTAAAATCGATGGCTAAAACACATGCAAAAGCCAAAAGCTCAAGCGTGCAGGCTCACGCACAAAAGCGGCAAAAGCAATACGTGTAGCCAAGATTACAAACTATGTGTACGAACAAAGGATAAGGTCACAAATGTGGGTGGAAGTTTGATAAAACCAAAGTAAGTCATTAGGGGAGGTGTCCTCGGTAAAACTACTCACGACACGGCTGCCTTCTGAGCAAAACATATCAGTTTTTTGGAATTCGCTTGCGAACTCCAAAAACTGGGGGGTTAATTTTGTGTCGGTTTTTTTCACCATGAGCTCGTCAATTTAAGCTACTCTCCAAGAAGAGTCTGACAGAGTAGACGAGCCTGAGTTTGACTCAGTTTAAGCTCGTCTCCAAGAAGAGTCTGACTGAGTAGATGAGCCCGACAAATGCAGAGGTAGTTGATAAGCTCGTCAAATTGGTGTATTCCATGAGGTCGACTAAAGGGCTTGCTCGCCTCAGATTTAGTCCACTTTATGAAGAGCTCGACAGATTTAGAGTTCGCCACAAAACGCAGTCAGTATAAAGATAAGTCTTATCCCAAAAAATATCGGGATAAGTTCAATTCAAATCAAGTCTAATCACCTAATCCTCCAAATCACGAGATAATTACGATTTCAAAGTCATGATCCCAAATTTGGCTGGCTTACCACTTATAAAATCTTGTATAAATACCCCAACTTTCTTAAAGAAAGAGGGGAAAAATCATAAAATAAAAACATACAATGGACGTATGCATTCAACTTCAAAGCCGAACCACTTTAAAATTCTAGTGTTCTTTACAATTGTTGCATTTTCTTTTGTTCATTGCTGGTTATAATCAATCACACACACATCCGTTCCGATTCCGGTAAGTTCAATCGGTTCACTCTAGTTGGTGCGAATTTCTGCATCAACAAAACATATATTTCAGTTATTGTCATAAACCATGAGGTAAAATTACTAATTTATATTCAGTAACTATTTTGTAATGTCAAATAATTGACTTTTTCTAAGCCTCAAGGAGAACATCTCATATCAATGTGTTTCAGTATTTTATAAGATGAGTAATGCTAAGTTTACTTCATTTATCATACATCATTATGTGTCAAAAGATGATTGAATGAAAGTGTAAGGTTAATTTTAAATCAACAAATCATATTTTATCACATAATGATGTAAGAGAAATGGTGTGAGAGAAATGATGTAAACCTAACACTACTCTTATAAGATTGAAAAGTCCTTTATCCTAAGAAACTCAACTCCCATAATTTAATTTAGGTATGAAGAAAGATCAGAACTTATTTCTTTCCTAAATTTGCATCTTCTAGATGGATGGTGTAAAGATGCATTCTAACATATGAATATCATTTAAATCAAAATAAAGCACAATAACAAGAATAAAATAATAAGATTATTAGAATATTAGAACTCCAGGTTCCAATTTCTATGTTTTGAGATATATTAGTACCATCCTATTTAAAATTCGGGTTTAAATAAGATAAGAACTACGGCTTCTAAAAATTTAAGAAATGATTATTCGTCAAATTTCAGGCTTGTAATGAATATCCTGAACTTTGAGCATATAATATTTGATATTTAAAGCCTTGGTTCTGGTGTTATATAAATTTTAAAACTTTAGGTTTTATTTGACATTTAGGACATCATGTCCATAAATTTTTGTAATTTTGCAAACTTTAAGTTGCAAACGAGATACAATAAAAATTATAATTTAAAGACGATACATGCATAATTATTATAAACTAAAAACTTGTTTTTTGATGTGGATAGTCCAATTTTATATTGAAAACCACAAAGCATATTCATAAGAATAGTTATAATAAAATGACATGTATAAGTTAAACACGTATAATAAATTAGACATTTAAGAATGTATAAACGTACCCAAGCTGCTTGTACTAATAACGTGTTATAGAATAACTATAAATAATATAAAATATCATAACTAACTAAAGGGAATAGAGCAAAAGTAAAAGGGGCTAGAATGTTATTTCTTTACTTTCTCTAATAACCCAATTCGGGTTTAGTGTGTTGCAATACAAAGAAGAGGGCCCTATTAGAGTGGAATAACACTACGTTGACAATAACTGCTTACACCAACTTCTTACAATCGTAAACGTGACAATTGACTTTTTTTCACTCGTCAATTCACCAAACCCAAAGCACGAAATGATATTTACTACACTGAAGAACGGTCGTTCCTTCATTGGGAACGATATTCTCCCATAAGAAATTGTCGTTTCTTAAGATGGAACAGTCGTTCCATAGAGGAGGAACAACCGCTCCTCTCCTATGGAACAACCATTCCTTTTATGGAACATCTATTCCTTTTAGAAGAGGAACGATTGTTCCTCTCTTATGGAACATCCATTCCATAGAAGAAGAACGATTGTTCATCTGTATGGAAACGATAATTTCCTATGAAGAACGACTGTTCTCAATGAAGGAACGACCGTTCTTCAGTTGGTGAACTAATGTGTTTCGCGCTTTGGTTCGGTGAACTGACATATGAGGAGAAGTTAGCTGCCACGTTTGTGATTGTAAGAAGTTGTTGTAAGAAGTTGTAAGAACTTGTTGTCAACATAGTGTTATTCTTTAGAGTGACCTAAAAGTTTTGGCTGCCCATCTCAACCAGTAGAAACAAGCCACCAAATATTCGTTTGATGCTTCCATGTGTCTTCACCTTTTTATGTGCTAACTTGTGGTGGCCATTAGAGCTAGAAATTTGGGCCGGGTTAGGATGGTCAGCCCTAACCCGACCCGCCTCTGCATGGGGGTGGTTAGGCCTGATTTTCTCAACCTGTCGACCCGATGGGTTGCAACAATCAACCTGTCGGGTTGACTTTTTTCAAATTAAAAAAAAAAAAACTTTTTAATTTATAATCAATTAATTAATTATAATCAATTAATTAATTATAATCAATTAATCAATTAATCAATACTAATCATATAATCAATATTAATAAATTATAATCAATTAATCAATATTAATCAATATTAATCATTTAGTCAGTACAAATTAATTCATCAATTAATCAATTCTAATAAATTCATCAATTGATTCAATTCTAATCAATTAATCAATTATAATCAGTTAATCAACTCTGACCAATTCATCAATTAATCAATTAATTAATTCTAATCAATTAATTAATTCTAATCAATTAATCAATTGATTCAATTCTAATCAATTCATCAATTAATCAATTCTAATCAATTAATCAATTGATTCAATTCTAATCAACTAATCAATTATAATCAATTAATCAATTTTAATCAATTCATCAATTAATCAATTATAATCAATTGATTCAATTCTAATCAATTAATCAATTATAATTAATTAATCAATTCGAATCAATTCATCTATTAATCAATTATAATCGAATAATCAATTAATCAATTAATCAATGAATCAATTCTAATCAATTAAAAATTTCATTAATTAATCAATTAATCAATTAATCAATTCATCAATTCATCTGATGTG
>WYDK02043969.1:0-15637 GCA_009867345.2 Toxicodendron radicans | reverse complement strand
GCAGCAATGTTTGTAAAACAAGTTAACGGAATTATTTGTTTAAAGCAAAGTTGTTTAATGTCTGCACTTGAGAAAGATTTTGCTTACCATATCTAGAAGAAAAACCGTCTCTTTGTTTGCTTCATACTTTGCATTGTTCTTCCCGCTAACTATTTCCAGCACAACAACTCCATAACTGTAAACATCAACTTTATCTGTTATGGCTTTCTGCATTGCATACTCTGGCGCCATATATACCCTGCAACAAAGAAGTTATCATTTATATGATCAACATGAAGCATATGTTTATTAGCAACAATATAGTTGTGTTTTAAATTAATGCAAAATAATTAACAAACGAGAGTTTCTCACAAAGCACGATACTCTAAAGTATATAAATTACCATTGATCCTAAAAATTATTTTCACTGATAGATAGTATGGTTGTACCGTTGAAATGGCAGTCACCTATAAATTCCTGAAACCTAGTAGCATCTTATTTACCCACAAGAGTGGGCAATGAAGCATCAGTTAACAAATTCTATACGCATTTAAGGCACAGAGAATACTCTTCTCCTTCAATCACCGCTTTCTTGAGGTAAAGAAAGAAACCAAAGTAGGTAACGTCAGAATCAGGTATCAAAGGTTTTACATGGTCTGTCTGATTGAAGAGGAAGAACGAGTTATATAATCATAAACTCTTTTGGATGATTTCAAATTGTAACTAATGGAAATTACTTTTAGATGATCCATCCCATTTTTTTTTTCTCTTAAATTAAAGCCTTAAACTTGATACAAAAGGGATGTTTGTTTTTCATTCTTTCTGTATCTTTCTTCTCCAAGAGATAAATCGCTCTTTGAACACAAATTCACGTCAACAAGCCTTAACTTAAGAGAATTCCTTTTTTCTCTGTATTATCAATTAAGGTTCTTTGCTTTCGGCTTAGAATCTGCCCCTTCTGCTTTTAATTTTTTATTTTACTGTTTTCAATTTAATGTAAGAAGAAAAGAACATTCTCATGTTTTTATATTGATTTTTTTTTTTTTTTTTACCACAAGAATAGGGTTCAAAGCATTCTTGCAGAAGATTAACCATCTAGTCCAGAAAGGTACATTTGTTTGGCATTCTACTGTCTTTTTTTGTAAAAAAAACACCTCTGTTATCTGTATTTCGGAAGCTCTTGCAGACTCTCCATCAGGTTCTTGAAAACTTCAGGTATGTTGTGAATGCCCCTTTAAATACAGCCAAGCTCCCTGTTTTTGTGCGTGAAATAATACCTAAAAAACAGTTCAAAGTTAGGTAGTGTAAGTCATTCATCTATCCACATGTATAAGAAATCATATTTGTGATTGATATATACTATAGACTATAAAAGTTGTCTTTTAGTACTTTTTCTATGTGAGCAAATATAATCTGGAGTTTATAAATTTCATGACATTGTCACCTGAAATTTTTCTAAGATATTGGAAGAGTAATCATGTATTGTCAAGTAAAACTCAAATCAAGAAATGATTCAATTCCACTTTATTATGTAGAGTTCCTCTTGACAATGCATCATATATATATTTGTTGTCAAAGATGTTGAAACTGCATGCTGCAAAAAATATAGCAAGTGTACTAATTGCTATATTTTTAACATTTCTATTATGTCTTTGCAAGAAATAAGCTAGTCCGTAGAAGTTTTAATTTCAAATTCGGAAGCTCTCTTGCATACTCTCCATCAAGTTCCTGCAAAGTTCAGGTATATGTTGTGAATACCCTTTTAAATATAGCTAGCTCCTTGTTTGTGTGTGAAAATAGCACCTGAAAAACTTTTAAAACTTGAGTGATTTAAGCCATTTATCCATCTACATGTAGCATAAATCACATTTGTGGTTGACGGGTTCTAAAGAAATAACATAAATAAACAAATCTTACTACTATATATTATCAATCATTCTCTTAGGCAATCATACTGATCTTTTAAATATGAAGCAAGATTTTTGATGTCGTAGTGTTGTGGGGATTTAATCGGATACTAGCAAATTCTAAATCTCTATAAAAGCGAATAAAATAATGCGAATAAAGGACAAATAATTAACCATATACACAAACATAAGATTTATAGTGGTTCATTCTCTGTATGAGAGCTATATCCATTTTGTTACTGCGGAATTTCATTATGAAGAAGAAGAAAAATTACAAGAGTCTCTCACAAGCCTCATAAATTGGCTCACTTACTAAACCCTCTTTGGTGACTCTTACTCTCTAATTGTGGTTTTGTCTTCTATTCTCTTGTCATAGGTAACTCTAGAACTTCACCCTTTTTTATAGGTAATACATGAGATATTATTCCTAATAGGACTTAAATCTCGTATCCTAATAGGAATTGTATTTTAATTCCTAATAAAATTATATTCATGTTCCTAATTATATTCCTAAAGGAAAAATAATTCTACATAGAAACATATTATAAAAACTCTCATGTCCTACTACAACACTAATTTGGATTGAATTTGGCTCCACAATCTCAACAATCTCCTACTTGGAGACTAATTCAACACATGTCTTCAATTCCTCACTTCCATCAGCAGCGGCATCAATTTATCTTCCTTCAAGCTAGAAGTTCAACTAAAGTTGTACACAACTTCAGTTTCTCAATGGTAACCACATTTGTAAACATATCAGTTGGATTTTGACTTCCTTTAATATTCTCAAGAGTTATAACTCCTTTTTCCAAAGCTAACCGTATGAATGGTAACAAACTTCTATGTTTTTTGTCTTAGCGTGGTAGACTAGGTTCTTTGCTAGGTGAATTGCACTTTGGCTATCACAATGCAAAAACTATTCTCATAATTCTAACCCAATTCTTCTAGGAATCATTGTAACCATATTAGCTAGCTCTTTACTAGCTTCTGTTAAAGCAACATACTCTTTCTCTATAATAGAGAGGGCAACAATCTTTTGTAACTTTGAAACTCAATTGACTGCTATACCATATAATGTAAAGACATAACATGTGGTACTCTTGCAATTATTAATGTCACCAGTCATATCAGTATCCACATAACTTTATAGCTCTAAGTATGACTTCCTAAAGCATAATGTCGAGTCTGTAGTACTTCTCAAATATCTAAGAAGCATTTCACTGCTTCCTAATGTTTCTTTCCTGGATTGCTCATGTACCTATGCACAACTCCCATTGCATGTGCTATGCCTAGCCTTGTACACACCATGACATACATAAGATTGCCAATCGTTGATGCATAGGGTACCTTAGCCGTGTAGTCTCGCTCATGCTCCATTATAGGTGTCTGACCTTTGGATAGTTTAAAGTAACTAGCCAAAGGGGCACTTATAGGCTTTGCTCCATCCATGTTGAACCTATTATATAAGTACTTTCTTCAAATACTTTTCTTGTGACAACTTCAAGAAACCTTTGGTTCTATTTCTAGTAATCCTCATACCAAGGATTTGTTTTGTAGCTCCCAAATCCTTTATAGCAAACTCCTTCGACAATTGTCTTTTTAGCTTGTCTATTTCCTGTTTGCAAGCCCTTGCAATCAACATGTCATCTACATATAGTAATAAGATGATATATGAGTTACCAAATTTCTTGAAATAACAACAATAGTCTGTTTGGCATCTTAGGAAACCATTATTACACATAAACTTATCAAACTTCTTGTATCACTGTCTAGGCGTTTGTTTTAGCCCATATAGGTTCTTTTAAAGTTTGCACACCATTATCTCATTTCCTTGTACTTTAAAACCTTGTGGCTGTTGCATATAAATTTTGTCATCTAGTTCTCCATGAAGAAATTTAGTCTTTACATATAACTACTCAAGATAAAAGTCTTGTTTTACCACTAACCCAATACTGTTTTTATTATAGTTAATGCCTTCTTTTTGCTGAAATCTTTTCACAACTAGTCTTATTTTATATCGGTTGTTGCCATCATGTTCTTCTTTCACCCGATAAACCCATTTGTTTTGCAATGCCTTCTTCCCTTGGGGTAGGTTTGTCAACTGTCAGATTTGATTTATTAATAACGAGTCCATCTCATCCTTCATAGCTAGCTCCCACTTGATTGAGTCATCAACTTGTCTCATTTCCTCGTAACACTCTGGTTAAACACCATCAATTAGTAAAATACAGTGTAATGAAGGGGAGTACCTCTGTTGTGGTCTTATAGTCCTGGAAGATCTTCTAGGTTCAAACACAAGTGTTTGTGGTTCAACTTCTGGAGCTATATTATCTTGATCTTCTTGGTCATATTGTCTTGCATGTCATTCATTGGGAAGCCTTTCAAAGAAACTACCTCTTGCTTCTTCACTTTAGTGCTCGGATTTTCTAACTTAATGTTAAGCCTGTCCTTGTACATCACTTCTTCATTGAATATGACATCTATGTCCCTTATAATCTTGTGGTTTTGATCATCCTAGAAATGATAACGAAACTCAACGTCATCATAACTAATGAAAAAACATTTATTAGATTTAGCATCAAGCTTACTTCTAAGAGTCGAGTCAATATGAACATAGGCTAAACAACCAAACACTCTTAAGAAATAATAATTTACCTCTTTGCCGCTCAAAAATTTTTCTGGGATCTTGCAATTAGAAGTACAGAAGGTCTCTTGTTGAACAAGTAGGCTGTAGTATTAATTGTGTCAACCCAAAATGTCAGTGGTAATCTAGCATGCAATCTCATGCTTCTTGCACACTCATTTAGGGTTTTATTCATCCTTTCAGCGACACCATTCTGTTGAGGGTTATAGAAATGGTATTTTCCAACTTGATCCCATTATTGGTGCAATATTATTTGAACCCTTGATCAATGCACTCTCCCTTATTATCGGACCGCAAGCACTTCACTTTTAGGTTTGTCTCATTGTCAACCATGGTTCACCACTTTTTAAAAATATCAAAGACATCTGATTTATTTTTCAAAAAATAAACCCATACCTTTCTACTCGCGTCATCAATGAATGTCACATAGTACTTTAAGCCTCCAAGGGATGACACATGAACTAGTCCCCATACGTTTATATTAATCAACTTCAACTTCTTTGCCTTTGGTTCGCTTGCTATTTTGGAAAAAAAAAACTCATTCTTCTCTGTTTGCCAAATATGCAACTTTCACACAAACTGTGATCCATTGACTTCAACTCTAATAGTTTTCCCTTTGATTATCATTACTTTCCGCCCGGAGTGCTGGAATATCATTAGTAGCTGCTTATAATCCGACCAAAATCCCCCAAGAGTCTCTAACCAAGCCACTCCCAGAATAACGTCCGCACTGCCCAAATCAAATGGAAAAAAGTTCTGAACCACCTCGATACCTTGTAGCTTCAGATGCACGTTCTTGCACTCCCCTTGGCATCTGACATGATAACCATTGCCAACCCTGACCCCAAAGGCTCGTGTCGTGGAGATTGGAAGCTGAAGGTTTGAAATCAGTTCCCGATTCAGAAAGTTATGTGTCTCCCCGCTATCGATCATGAAAATCACTTCTCTACCTTTAATTTCCCCCCTTAACTTCAACGTCTTTGGTCCGCTCAGCGTTATTGGGTACATTCCCGTATACTAATGTCTCTCTAATATCGCCCTCACCCTTTAGAAACTGCCCTTCTTGGATTTGCATCCCTTGAAACTGGGCATCCTTAGGAACTTCCTCTTCAACACTGGGTTCTTCATTATTCCCTTCGTCCCCTTGTGACTCAACATCTTCGTCAATCAACAACACATGCATCTGCTTATCCTCGCACCTATGCCCAGGAGAATATCTCGCATCACACCGATAACAAAGTCCCCTTTCTCTTTTCTTTTGGATTTTAGCTTCAGACAACCTCTTAAACGGGAACTCATGGCGAACTTGGCTGGTGCGATCGTTGATGTTGAGCGTTGACCCTGTACCATATTGGTTCTCTGAAAAATTTCTTCTGAATTGGGAATGGGTTTGAAAGTGGGTGTTATGCTAGGTGTTAGGCTTGAGTGGGTCATTAAAGGGATGGTTTTTTTGTGGGTCAAAACTTCTTGGGCCGAGAGTCACATTTGGAGGCCCACTGGCCAAGCCACTGTCATTACTCTACTGGGCCAAGCCTCTTCTTGCTTCCTCTAAAGCCCAATTCCTCTCCTCCACTCGTTGGGCTAAGAGAGATGCATGGGTTAGGGAGTTGGGCTGGGCTAATAAGGCAAGTTGTTGAAGCTTTATCTCGGCCCTAATATCTGGTTTCAGTCCGTTTAGAAAAGTTGTCGTTAACACGTCCTCTCTTTCTTCGACGGTCAATGACGCGATTTCCTCAAAGTTCCGAAGGTAGTCCACCACCGTGCCACCTTGTTTCATCGACATCAACAGTTCCAACAGGCTTGCCTCTTGTACCCCACTGAATCTTTGAAGCAAAGCCACCTTGAACGTTGGCCAAATGGTTGTCGTTCCCCTAGCCTCTGTCCACTGGTACTAGTGAAGGGCCTCCCCCTCCATACATAACGCCGACGACGGAACTTTGTGCTCTTCCGTAACCTGGTTTATAGCAAAGTATCGTTCAGCTCGAAAGATCCATCCCGATGGGTTGTCACCAAAAAATAGGGGTAACTCCAGTTTCCTTCCGCCCCAATCCATCCGATTTCCATGAATGAGTAAGGTCCACTGTTGTGTGGGTCTCTATTACCAGAGTGTGCGCCTCCACCACCGTTCAAGTTTCCCTCATGGTTCTCTCCCTCTTCATCCTTCCACGGCATCCAATTCTGCATCCCCATCAATATCTCCCTCATGGAGGTAAGATTTCCGTTCACTCTAGTCATATCTCTTTTCATCTCTGTCATCTCCCTCTCAACATTTTCGACTCTGTTTTCCATTCTCGATTTTACCATACCCAGCACGAACGTGCTCTGATACCAATTTGATAGAACCACTCTTCAAAACAGAACTCAACTCACACTCCTTACTCCAATCCACACTTCTCAGCAATCCACAACAACAGAATAGAAATCAATAAGCAATATCATAAGTGAAAATGTAATTGATATTAATCCAAAAGATGTGCAAACAACAAATAATGAAAGAAAAGCAATAAAACAGTAGCAAGGCAACCCTAGTACCCACTGGTATTAAAGGACCAGGATCTCCCAAGACATTCCCCAACAATATTCAGAATCTCCAAACAGACGCGCCCCTCTCCCTTTTAATCTGACACACTTGTAACCAACTACGCCATCTGTCCTTGGGGTGAATTACCCCTTTTTCCCTTCTTCCCCCTACGTTGATACCATTTGGAGATGATGGGTCCAACAATATGCAATGTGGAAAGCCACAACAGACAAAGCTGGTGTTTATAGTTATGGAGTACTTCTGCTTGAAATAGTTAGTGGCAAAAGTAATTCAAAGAGCAAAGAAAACCAAGGGAACGATTATCTTTTCAAATAAGGTGAGGGAAATAGACCAAATTTTATGCAGAGCCAAGCGGTTGAGTTTTTTGATTCCATTGTACATTTAAGGGCTTACACTGTTGCAATTATGCAGGTTGTGTTTTACATTCAGAGCAAATGCTTTTGAACTTGGTGGATACAAATCTGTCTGGAGATTATGATAGAAAGCAAGCTCTCAAAATGTTGGATTTGGCTATACAGTGCATTAATCTGTCACCTAATCTGAGGCCTACAATGTTCAAAATTCTTTGAGGAAATTTCTAAATTCAGCGCTCCCTCTCCCTCGGCTTGATTTTTGAGCAGTTTGGTTTTATCAAAATGGTTTATGGAATAGGCTTCCTAACTTTGTCCTTGTCTCTTTTTTCGAGGTTCATGTTTGGTTTTATCAGAAGGTTTATGGAATAGGCTTCCTAACTTTGTCCTTGTCTCTTTTTTTGAGGTTCATGTCATCATTTCTTTTATTTTCTTCAGGTTCCTCTGTTTTCTGATTGTTTTCATGTTAATCTGTTAAAGAGGTTTCACAGAAGTCAATGCATTCTGTGGAATCTCAAATTAAAGTGATAATAGTGAGTGTAATTGTCAACAGTAGTTTTTTTCTGAAGGAAAAGACATATTTCTCGGAGAAGTTCCATAGATTTTCTGTTTTTAAGTTCCTTTGCATGCCGTTCAAAGCTGAAGTGCAATTTGTCACATCCAATCACAAATGTTAATACAAGATCTAGCAAGATGTACACAAATTTAAACTGATAGCTAAAAGAGTTCTGCCAATGATATTTAAATAAATATTGATAGGTGGGCTAATCTCACCCTATAATTCGTTTTTTCAATCTAAGAAGAAATGTCGAAGGGCTACATAGTTCAGAGGTTCTCTAGATGACAATGTTGCCTTTCGTAAGTACATATTAACTTAACTATCATCAAAACACACTGACAGCTCTTCTCCTACAATTTCACCCCATAATTTCTTGGCTCTTTCAAAGTAATTAGTCCATTTGATTGGACTGGAATTAAAAATTCTTCATGATGTGATATCCAAATCTTAGATTATTTTAGAAAATTTCACGAACAAAATTCGATTTGGCTGTGGGTTTTTAAGATTGCTTGTATTCAAAGTATTTTGGTTGTTACTCATATATGCTCTGTTTCTGTGACAGTAAGCATGGGAATTTACTCTGTGACATTGCATATGAGAGGAAAATACTGGGAGTTTGGTGGTGTTGATTCAGATGAATTCAGCTTGGTTGTTCTTTTAAGGGAAGCCAAAATGCTTATGGAAGGAGAAGATTTATTCTTAGAAGAAAATTACAAAATTAAAGTGTCACTGCCATGGAACAATTGTACTTTAAGCAGTTGATATAATCTCAGATGCATTACAAACTATGACTATAAATATCAGTCTCTTTTTCACTCTGTTATTATTTTAAGGGGTTAAAAGAAAGGCGGAGAGTTTTTCTTGTATGACAACCAAAGGATTTTACTATTTGCATTAGTGTATATGCATACGATAAATTAATTCTGTTTTATTGAATAAATTAGATATTCCGTGGGGTCGTCTCAGATTTCAAGGAGGGATATCACCTCGTAGTTCTACGAAAAACATCTATTATGAGATATTTGCACTTTCCAATCATGAAACAGCTGAGAATGGGTAGACAAATTCTGGCACTCCAGCTATATGCAAAAATCGCGGTCATTATGTACAAGTGTGAATGGGTGGACTGATAACTCTCAGAGTCTGAAAGAATTAGAGGACAATAAGATATTGCATACCTTAATATTCTTGAAAACCCTCTTATTATCTGGGTCTGTCAGAATATTATATACTGCATCAGGGGGCAATACAACATTGACCTTTGCATTGAGGTTAGAGAAATAACCTTTTGGAGCACTGACCTGTCAAGAGTGACATTAGTATCCAAATTTTTGTAACACCAAGGACTTCAGAATAGATATCCTGGAAAGCTATGAACTGCATAAGATGATCTAAGCAAAAGAATACAGACATTGACTAAAGTTAGAACAGTTGAAATTCTCGTTTCTGGAAAATGATTTTTTTTTCTACTTAATTTTCCCTCACCTTAACTTCTGAAGGTTGATCAACCCATGAAGGATTTTCTCTCCAAGCTTGCAATTGTCTCTCCAATCAATCTCTACGGTTGTAGATGACCACTCCTTCCCCTTTCTTAGGACAGAGTTCATCAAGTTTACTCCTTCATTATCTTTTGCCAATCTTGACCGGTGCCTGCAACAAGAAGGTCTTTACTTTTTATTCATTGAAACTCCAATGTAAAATCGATATCCACTATACACTGACCTTAAGATTATTATGAAGTTTGTGAGGCAGCTGCACAAAATATGTAGAAATTGCTGGATCAAACACTTTGGTACTCCTGTTTCTCTTGCTATTATAATCATCCATAGTTTTTCTGGTCAATTCTATCTCAGCCATTAGAACCTGAAATTTTCCTAAATGTTAGTCCTTTTGACGTTTAAAAGAAATATTGTTGTTCTTGCATACATTTTGTTGTACCATTGATCACTGGATAACCATTCCCAATATGAAAGATTCTTCTTTTAGTTGGACAATAAATTGCTGAAATTTACAATTTTTAGTAGAGCAGATACATGACAGAGGGTAGAGATCAGAGCTAAAATGCAGCATGTGTCTAGACCAATTTAAAATATATCTGTATTTACCTTTTCAAAATCAAATATGGGAGGTACATAATTTGGCGTATGATATTTGTGATCATATTCTTGGTGATAGTTCAGTTTAACCCTCCTAAAACC
Organism: Toxicodendron radicans; assembly: GCA_009867345.2. Taxonomy (NCBI): domain Eukaryota; kingdom Viridiplantae; phylum Streptophyta; class Magnoliopsida; order Sapindales; family Anacardiaceae; genus Toxicodendron; species Toxicodendron radicans. The sequence continues at coordinate 5,458 of WYDK02043969.1, read as the reverse complement.
TCTATTTCTATCAGATCTCTTAATGCGACTGGAGGATAGAAGTCAATATAAATGAATGTAGATTTAAGCATTCTGACTACTGGAATTATCATGACAGCAGAGGTAATGTAGGTAATATGGTTTTGAAAATTACCTAGTATAGAGCAACGCATCTCTGAAAATGGGAGTTCTTAATCTATTTTCCAACCTGACTTATCACAATTCTAGTTCTGAACTTGGGAACTCGAAAAGCAATCGTATCCTTGCTATGCTAGCTGTCTGGAAAAAGATTCACTCACAGATTGGATCTGAAGCCAGTAAAGATTCTATCTTACTAATAACATTGAACCTGAACTTTGAGTAGGGAATGGAGAATTCACATTGAAACTTATATTTCATTTGGTTTGTTTGTTTGTTGTATATATATTTTTTATCGTAAAACGTGATGCACAGGTTTACGCAAGTACAGGAGTAAGTTCAGGCGTTCAGCTAAAAAGTTGTTTAATCTTCTAATTGAAAGCCAGTGATTCAAGGAAGACTTGATCCAATTTCTAATTGTTACTGTTATTACTAGTGAGTTCAAGTGTAAATACCGTGTTATTATGAAACTCTGGATTTGTGGCTCATATATCTCCATTATTTAATCCCAATTGTCCATTTCCCACTCCCCATACTCCACAGGCATCATTTTTGGATATGGGTCAATCTCCAGATCCACTCTCTGTTCACTGTACCAAACCATAACCAAAGTAAACATAAAATAGATTAATTAGATTGTTTAATTTTAAAACAATTTATCTGCAACCAAACTGAACTCTTTTAATTGGTTTTGCTGACTTGATTTACTGAAAATGTGAAGATTTTACTTCGCACATCGAATCGTTGATTTCCTTTTATAAGAAAATTGTTCATTCGATTCAAATGCATTGAAACTTTTACTATACAGAGACAGAGGTCTCATGAAATTCGATTTAATAATTTCTAAGTTGGACATCATTTACTTATTAAGTTACTATTGAATCTTTGCGCAGGATTTCTGATTAATCATAAACTTATTACAACTTGATAATTCAGTTTATATTAGTAATTAATTGCTCTTTACTGAAGTGCAGAGTATGATTTGATACCAGGAGAAAATACATCAAGCTTTAACACAAGCTGATAGCCATATTTATAAAACAACGATGTACTTATCATGAAGTTTATTAATGGACAAATAGACATCACTCTTCAATAAAAAGACATACACAACAAAGACTCGAAGAGAATCCATGGCCAAAAAGAACCATATTCTTGTCAGCACAAAAAGGCAAATATCTCAAGCCTTGTGACAGACATCCCCATCACAGATCCATCCTTCTTTGCTGGGTTTTTCTTCCTTGGCATCTTCATCTTTGGTTTCTTTATCCTCTTCCAAAGCACATTTGGGATGGAGATCGAAGTCACACTCTTCACAGTTGAATGACCACATACGTCCTTCTTCATCACATCCATCACAGGTATAAATAGTACGGCGAGTGCGCACAAGCTCGTGCTCATGGAGTGCCTGCTTCACCTTCTCAGGCCACCCCTTTGCCATCTCCTCATATTTTGCTTCAATATTCTTCAAATGTTCTTCGGTAAAAGGATAAGCATCGGGTCCATGGACTGAAATCAAATTCCTGGCTTCTTTTGTGACAGTTCGGCCAGTTGGTCCAAGAGCAACTAGCATAGGAATGCCATCGACCTTGAATTTCCTACGCAGAGATGCCTTCCTTGGATCACCAAAGGGAAGCGCTAGCCATGGCATTCCTGAAAAAAATTCATCAAAGGAAGTTTGGTCCCTGTCACTAGATATAAAAATCACTTCGAATGGTTCATTCTTTGCCTTGATTTTGTGGTATGCTTCTGTGAGTTTGGGCAAAAATGCACGGCAGGGAGGGCACCAATGTGCTGAAAAGTACAGGAGAATGGTCTTCCCAACTAAATCAGACACTGGGATCTGAAACAGGAGATAGAAGTCATCATAAGTAAAGAGGTCGAAACTAGCTTGCATTGCTAACTAGAACATGATTACAACAGTGAAGACCTCACTGATGAGGAACATGCATGATCACATCAATTGGAACAAAATTGTAATATGGCTAATAGGCTATTAAAGAAGTAGTAGCACTAAATAACTCGAAGTATCATACCTTGCTTCCATCTTTCCCAATGACAAAATCTCGATCCCCAGAAACCAGAACTGACTCCAGGGTTTTGAATTGCCTCTTTTGCTTTCTCTATTTCAGCAAGTTCTGCAAACTTTTCTGGGGTGAAAGGGAATGCCTCAACTCCATGTTCTTCAACAGCTTCGGCAACATTAGAATTGAGAGTTTTCCCATCTGGGCCAATGATCACCAAAGTGGGAAGGGTGGAGAGCTCAAAGTACCGAGCCAGCTTCTCGCAGCTCTTATCATTGAAGGGCAATGCTAGCCAAGGCACGATACCTAAGCTCTCCTGAAAAGATTCCTCGTTTTCATCGAGTGCTATCAATACAATCTCAAAGTTCTCCCTCTTTTCTTTCAGCTTCTCATGGACCTTGATTAGCTGTGGAGTAAATTCAGCACAGGACTTGTTTGAATGCAACGAAAAGTACAGACCAACAGTCTTCCCTACAAGTTCGGAGACAGGTATCTCGTATACAAATTAAGAAAAAATTCAGATTAGATGAGGAACAACACATTTCAAAAAGATGATATGAGCTTTAAAATTTTCAAAAGAAAATATCATTGTCATCAAAAGTTACCTTGTTTCCATCAGATGAAACTACATAGTCACGTGATTTGGTGACCAAGATAGATTTTATGGACTGTTCCCTTTTGGCTCTTTCTTCTTCCTCTTTCATTTCCTTGATCTTTTCTTCAGTAAAAGGGTACCCTTCCACTCCATACTCTCGAATGATCTCCACTCCACTATCAGTCAAAACTTTCCCATTTTCATCAAGAACCACCAGGTAAGGGATCCCCCTAACCTTGAACAACTCGTTCAAGCTATCACGTGTCTCCGAATCAGAGAATGGGATTGCAAGCCAAGGCATCTTTGAGAAGTAGCCCTTGAATGCCTCATCACCCTCATCAGCCGAAACAAAAACCACCTCAAAATCACCCTTGATTTCATTGTACACCTCCACTAAAACCGGCGTGAATCGCTCACAAGGACCACACCATGATGCTGAGAAATACAACCCAACCTTCTTTCCCTTCAAGCTCTCAATTGTAACCTGTAAAATCAAAATTCTTTTGAATATATATATATATATAACTGAAAATCTAATAAGAAAGTAAGATCATATATCTAATTCCAGAAGCAAAAGTAAAAGAACTAAAGATATCATTACCTGTTCACCATCTTTGCGAATAAGAAAGTCTCTCTCTGAAGAAGAGAGGATGCTGTCAATATCGCGAGAGACTGTTTGGGTATCCGTAGTTTGAGCGTCAGCCATGGCTATTTGTGATGATGTTTGTTTTAACCAGTGAGTTGATTGTTATTGATTGTGTTTAGAGATGAATAAGATTAAAGGGCAGAGAAAATTTATAGCTGAGCCGGTCACCGGCAAAATTATTGATGACATTAGCTGTATAAGCTTGACTATGACCAATGGAGTCAGAAACTTTTCCCACTAGTCACTTCACATATTGCTGTATAAACCTGACGTCTATACCATTACCTCATAGTTACGTTATCTATGTTTTTTTCAATTTTGTTGGATAAAATTATATTCTTATCAAAAACATTTTTCAGATTTTTTATATTTATTTTATCTATAATCAAAGTCAAACAAAGCAATTTTCTCTTTTTTTTTTTTTTTTTATAAACGATATTCACAAATTTATATAAATTCAAAATTTATTATAGCTTATTGTTTTTAGAAATAATTATTTAATTGTAATCTCTAACTTTTTATTTTTTACTTTTGCAAAATTCAACATGTGCTCTATTTTTTTTTTCCCACACAGTTCTTCTTCTATTTTAAAATTTATTTTGTTTATTTTTTTATCTATTAAATGTATTTTTGTTTTTACAAGTTTACGATTTTGAGCTCCCAAGCTCGCGAGAGCTCGAATATGGCTCGGCTAACAAATGAGTCAAGCTTAAATCGAGCTCAAACTTCATACACTTCCACGAGCTTGAGCTCAAACCGAGTTTTTCCTAGCGAGATGATCTCAAGCTCAACGAGCTCGAGCTCGGTCAATATTTCACAAACTGAACTCGAACCTAGTGGTGTTTGGCTCTCGACTCGTTTGCAATAAATAAACATATAAATTCCGTATTCTGAAAACTTATTAATTTCCATGAAAAGCTAATACTTAATCTGTGTATTACATTGACTAATTAGGAGAAAAAAATACTTAAAATATGTATGAAAGAGATGCGATAATATTTTACTTAAAAAACAAACTAAATTAAAGAATTATAATATTATTTTTAAATATTAATATAATAATATTATAATGTAGTAATATTATAATATTATTATATAATACAATATTAATATAATATTAGTTTAAATAATAAAGGTATTATTGTCTTAGATTTTTTTATAATTACGGATAAAATTGTAAAAAAAAATTAGAAAATGGTAATCTTAAAATACTAATATTATAAACACTTAGAAATATTTTATGATACTAATATTTTATAATATTATAAACAATGTAATCTTAAAATACTTAAAAAATTGTGGTAATTATAAGATTACCTCATATATCACCAATAGTAATTTACTATTGATAATAAAAAATTAACAAAATATTTTATTACTTGTCAACCAAACGGATAATGAGATAATAAAAGATAACTTTATCCTAGTAATGTCACATTATCCCCAACCAAACGCCCCCAAGTGTTATTACATATTATTATTAGAATCAATTATATATTAATAATAACACCTAACACAATTAATTATATAAATGATATTAATTGGCTACATAACCAACAAGGTCCCAAGCCCTAAAACCTAATTAATTAAATTTGTCATGTGACAATGGTCCCAGATCTTGTTCATGAAAATATAATTTTATCCAACAAAATTAAAATAATAAATGTTTAAATCAGAGAAAAATATTTTTTTTATTATAAATTATTTTAAGTTAAAATAATAATATGAAAGATGTCAATTATAAAGTTAAAAAATAAAATAAATATAGATAAATATACTTTATTTGATAAATTATTTGTTTATTTTACTCATATTTAATTATCATGTGACAAAAAAACAACATTTGTTTTCAATTAATTTTCAGTATATTTTTAATTTGACCTTTTTATCTAATGAATTAAATTAATGACGCTTATTATTTAGATAAAAATGTTATAAAATTGGATTAATTAAAGGCAAAATTAAGGATGACATTTAACATGCGAAGTGACTGGTGGGAAAAATTAATTATAAATGGGAGAAGGACATTTTCTCACTCAATGTTGGGTGAAACTAGGGGTTGATGGATCCGAGTAC
>WYDK02043943.1:0-15642 GCA_009867345.2 Toxicodendron radicans | reverse complement strand
ATCGTCGACCTTGCATTCACAAACTAAGAAGAACAATAAAGATATCAAACGTATAAATGTAATCTATACAAAATTAACAAGAATGAATAAAATGATATTAACACAAATTAAGGCACTCGCTATAAGATAAGTCTAGCAACTTAAATCAAATCCCCGACAGCGGTGACAAAAACTTGATGATGTCAACTTAAACCTCGCAAGTATACGAATTGTGTTGTAATAAAGTGTGCACAAGCAAGGGTCGAACCCACAGAGATTTGTAAATGCTTTACCAACTTAAAAACTAAACCTTAATTTTTTAGCATGAATTTAAACAAGGATCAGATTACGATTAAAACAACTAAAATTAACAAGCAACTAAAAGCTATTAAAGTAAACAGAATGGAAAGATAGCAGTTAATAAAAGGGCGTCGGTATCCAATTTCACCATCATTATCAGGTTGACAATTTTAATCACATTACCAATATCTCAAATCTACTCAAGGGCTAAGCTCACAAAACTAAGATATTACCGTAGGGCATTCGAGATTTACCTAGTGCTTTCGCCACTAACTTAGCTAGGGTGTTTAGTTTAACCTAGTGAGCAAGAACCCATTAAATGCAAGAGCTCAAATCACACAAAACCAATCTATACAAGGCAGGGCGTATGCACACATACGAATCAATCATTTAAAAGAGCTCATAAAGTGGGTATTTTGCAATACCCAACCTTATCTCAAGTCTAACATCAACCAATCACATAGATAATCAATATTTAGCAATGATAATCAACCTATAGCAAAGATAATCAATCCTAAACAAAGACAATCATTCAATGGCATCAATGTAAGCATTCAATCAATACAATAAATGAAACAAGAGTGCAATGAGATGAGATATCAAGTAAATCTTTCATTAAATCATCAAGCCTTCAAATAAGGCTACATTGGATACCAAAGTAGTGTTTAGTTACACATGAATGAGGAGGGCAAACCTCAAAACCGTGGTTCCCCCTTTATCATATGAATCAAAATATGAAAACCCCTTCTAAACTAACCCTTTTTACAAGAATCAATCCCCTTTGTTGTATAGTTTTCCTAAAACTAAGGGTTTTCTATCAAACCCTAGCCTCCAAAAGTATATCTCCCTTTACAAAATTCGGCCCCCTTTATATACTCCTAAAAAAACTAACCTAAAATCACTAAACTACTAAATGCGGCGTTTCAAAAATCGCAATGTCGCCGCGGCGACAAACAGAAATCCCGTGAGACAAAAATTCCAAAGATTTTGTCACTTTTGCGACAATGATTTATCACCGCGACGACATTCTCTTGGCTTGAAGCAGTATTTACGGTTTTACCACTGCTTTGTTCTTCAACCATTCTGACTTCTGAAAGGTTCCCGAAGCATCCGAGACTTCTTCTAATCATCTCAGGACTTCACAAAACTTCTGGATGATGCTTTTCTTTACAAAAACGCGTTGTAAATGTCATGTTTTGCTTCTTGAGCATGTTTTGACCTAAAATAGAAAATAACGCAATTAATTGATATTCAGGATCAAAACTATGTAAAAAGCATCTGATAATCCTAATAAACTTATGCATAAAACAGTATAAATCTAGGATTATCACGATGATGTCGGCGTTTTACAAAAAAACCTGGTCCAAGATTGAGAATGATAGCTCAGGAAAGGACCAACAGATTAACCAGCTTGAAGTTGACCTCATGGTTGCAAAAAGGTAAGCGGTGGTGGCAAATGCTGCACTTGATGCGACACACACAAGACATCTTTAGGAATTGAATGATCAAAATGTTGTAGCTAGTCGGGCTAAGTATGTCACCATCGAATTTGAAATAGGCTTTAAAAAAGAAAAGGCCTTCATGAACAACTATAAGACCAAGTGCGGATCTTAACAATTGGTTTTAAAAAGGCTTCGAACGACGTTGAGAAGGTGTAACACCTCTATTCTTACTAACTTACTAGATAGAAAATAATGCTATTTGTGTGAAATATGCACAATATAAAAATCATATGAATAAAAACATGCGTGCGTGGCTTTTACTTTTACTTTTACTATAAAGTAATATATACATTGTACATATTCAAAATACTTCTAAATATACACAAAAATACTACTTTTTATGCATATAACAAAAACATGGGCGTGTGAATAGTGGCCCGCCTATCCCTCTCCCATTGACTATCTGCTCCGGTCACAATCACATGTTACCTGGAAAATGTTGAAATTAACGGGGTGAGCGCTAGTTGCTTAGTAAGTAAATCAAACTAAACCATTAAAACCCTCATTGAACTAAGTAACTTTAACATAATAACTAATGGATTTTCTTCCTTTTCTTTCTATTTTCCTATTCTATTCTTAATTCTTTCTTTCTTGACTAGGCATGATTCCATAACTCAAAACTGAAGAATACATGCAATGGAAAAATAAAGGGCATTTATATTCTGTTACTATAAAAGGAAAATACTGATTCTTGCTTTTCTTTTCTAACTCATACACATATCATACCATCACTACTAATATTTACAGCACTATGTAAATAAGTATGCATGTGAAATCTACTAATGCATGACATAACTACTAATTCATGCATTACAAGAGAGACTACTGATGCAAGATAAAAAAAATATTCTTTCTTTTCTTTCTACTATTTCTTGCTAATTCTCTCTTCTCACTTTTTATATTTCTTCTACTATCTTATTCTTTCTTTATTTCTCATGCCGATCAGACTAGGTCGATGTACGAATTAAGAATCTTTGGCCATGTGAGCAACGTACAACTCTTATCCACATATATCACTAACGAGCTATACGAGTTTAATTATTTTCTTGCTAAAACCATGACTGTATATGTGGGCACTAGGTCGTCACTAAACTAACACAGCGACACTCACAGATTCACCGTCACAACAACCTTCTCTGGACATTCTTAATAAAATGCTACTAAATAAGAATGTCATAATGCATCTAAATATACATTCTATTCTTTTCTTTTACTCTTAGACATTCTTAGCAAAGCTACTAAATGCAAGAATGTCATAATGCATCTAAACATGCATTCTCTTCTCTTTCTTTTCTCATAGGTTATCAAATGCTCATGCATATTCTTTGACAACACATATGCATTACTCATGCATGAAACTCTAACCATGCAATGATATATGCAATTTCTCTCTTTAACTCAACTAGTTCATATTCTTTTCTTCTCACTTGTACCAATCTACTAAGGTACTAAAATGAATATGAATATAAATATAAATTCTTCTCTTTTCTTAGTGACTTCTTTTCTTGATTCTTCATGGATTTCTTCTCTTGTATGGCTTAAGCATATGCAAATGTTCATGAACACTTCACTAATTCAACAAGGCAACACTACTCAACTTCAAGGTCTCATCCTTACTACTTTGGTCAAAACATCAACAACACTTCCCAACAATAGCAATTGAATATCATAATGTCATCACAAACATGAATCTACTATCAATTGCATAAAATAAAAACTTTAGGGAAAACATTAAGCCTTGGCCGAATTTTTCATAACCATACATACATGCATTTTCTTTCTTCTAATGGTAAATTCATTATCATAAGGTCACTAATTACTCAACTAATCAACCAATTGATCAAAACAATCAAACCCTAGGTGAAACCCTAGGTTGGCCGAATTTACACTTTCATCATCATAAAAATTTCATCTTTTCAAAACTGGACAGTGCAATATTTTCAATTTCTACTGAAATTTTTACCTATATACAGTTTGAACTGGGTGTCGACAAAACATGAAAGTTTTAGATTTATGTCGTAACTTTCTAAAAAATTTTGTATCGTGTCATGTGGATGCCTATAACTCAAGTTATGGCTAATTTCGTGAACCCTGCTCACTGTCCAACGAAATTGTTCATTTCAACCCTTTACAAATCTTCAACTTCTCATGCATAAATTCACATATTCATGCTCCTCACAACATGCACAGCACAATTATACCATCAATTAATATCAATTGCATCTCAAACTCAAGAAGTAAATATGAGCATAATACTTTAATTTCTTATTCTTAGTGTAAATCCATCAACTCCATGATTTACTTACTTTGGCTAGCTTCACTTTAAGCCAAATACTTGCTTGGATCTAATGGTTTTTCTTCTTCAATCTAAGAACATCAAACCCATATGAGATCTCAAAAATTACTTAATGAAAATCAAAGAAAAGGCTTCCCATACCTTTAAACACTTGGAGAATGATTCTCTTACTTTGATTTCACTTCAAAGCCCTTAAAATTGCTTGGAAAATTGAAGAATTTTGGAGGGAGAAAGCTTGGAAAAATTGGCCATGGAAGAGGAAGAATAAAACTATTCAATCAAATGAAATATCTCACTTTTTATATTAAAAACTTTTCCAAAAATTCCAATTTTGTCCTTTGGTGAAAATTACCATTTTCCCACTCAAGCAATTACACAAATACCCTTAGTATAAACATAATTTTTACCTTATTAGCTTTCATTTGATTCCCCATTATTTCTTCTAATTCCTTGTGAAAAGACCATTTTGCCCTTGATGAAGTTTTAGTCTAGTTTCAAGCAATTCTTTTAAGGAAATTTCAAGGGAATAATTCTAAGTGTATGGGCATAGAAAACACGTAATTAGACATACCTTGGCTCAGGTATTACAGAAGGTTTCTAACGACCTTGAGCGGGGCCAACTTCGTGAAAAATAGATTACAGAATCCAGGATGAGGCTATGAGAATAGACGAATAAGGTCATACGAACAAGAGATACAACACTCGAGGCAAATGAAGTTGATTTAGCTGCTACTCGCCAAGAGATTGAGGTGTTAAAGAGTCCATCAGTCGAAATCCAAAACAATGTCAAAGCTGAGGCTAAACAACTAGCCTTAAGCATTGTCAAAATCATTCTAGTGAACAATCATCAAACTGATTACAACATGCTCCTTGATGAATATATCAAGATACTTGACGACTAGTGGAAACAAGTCGAAGAGGAACAAGGAGAAGATTTTGAAGACAACGCTAAAGAGGATGATGCAACTCTAGAAGAACAACCTCAAGAAGTGCCACATTTTCAACCTCCACCAGATGAGCAAGCTCAGCAACAGCCGCTCAAAGTGCCCAAAAGTTTTGTATTTTTGTTCGTTTATTTTTTAAAAGATAAACTTTACTTTTATAATAAACTTTTATACATAATGGATTTACTTTTATCATCCATAGATCGTATTTGTAAATACAATCTGACTTACTTGTTCGAGTCTTTTGCATTTTTTATTCGCTAACGAATTTATAATGCATATAAAGGTAGAATTAAATAGATCGTTCACCACTCCAAACCGATGAACTTTAATAAACTGCAAACGAGTAGCCCATTATTGACAAGATCATAGACCGTTATTATTGTCAATCTTTTCAGCTTGTTATTAACAAGGTCGTTAATAAATGACAACAAAATGTCATAACATAAGATATCTTTGAAGCACACTCATAAAATATTTCTCATTTACATGAACGATTACATAACAACTAACGACCTATAACAAAAAAGATTGCTAGTGTGTAATTACAATAAATATTTACAATGAGTCACTTACTGATAATACCTCCTCAGATGCTTTGAATGACATGTCCTTAGGATAACCTTACCATTTAAGTCCTCTAAATGGTAAGTTCCAGGTCACACAATGTTTGTGATTTGATAAGAACCTTCTCAATTGGGCCCTGAGACTCCAGCATTTGGTTCCATGGTGTGAACCATAACTTTTCTGATAAACAGGTCTCCGCACAAGAAATCTTTGCGTTTAACTATGGAGTCAAATAATTTTTTTCATTCTTTGCTAATACGATGCGATGCGTAACTGTGCCTTACTTCAATGCTCTTCAATCAGATCCAAGCTAGAGTGAATTAACATTTCATTGTATGTTTCACCATAAGTTTCTCTTCTTAAAGACTCAGATCCAAAAAATGTGTTTCACAGGTGGAAGTTCATGGAGTTGTTCGTTATGCCCAAAAAACATTTGGAAGTTTGTCTAACCAACCTCCTTTGAACTCATTAAGTTTAGCTTTTAGAGTTTGTTTGATAGTCTTGTTAATGGCCTCAACATATCCATTAACTTCTCTTTTCAATGCCCAGACCACTACAGAACTTTTTGAAGTCATCATTATCAAATTGTTTGCCATTATCGGAAACTATTGTATGAGGGATTCCAAAGCGGCAAACAATATTCATAAAGACGAAAGCTTTGGGCTTGTTGGTAGTGATTGTGGCTAAGGGCTTTACCTCTACCCATTTGGTTAAGTAGTCAACTGCGACCACTACATATTTGACTCCACTTGTGGGTCAATTAAATCAATCCCCCATATATCAAACGGCCACCTGCTTGACATTGTTGTTAGTTGTTAGTTGTTATGGGGGGAGCTTATGGCACCGTGGAAAATCTTTGACACTTGTTGCATTTCTTGACGAAATTTGAAGCATCTTCATGAATTCGGGGCCAATAATATCTCTGCTTGACGATCTTGTTGGCTAAGGATTGTGCAGTAATATGATTGCCACAAATTCCTTCATGAATTTCTTGAATTATATATTATGATTCATCGTCATTCACACATCACATTAGAGGTGCACCATATCCCTTTTTGTATAGCACATCTCCAATCAAGGTAAAGCGAGCAGATTTTTTCCAAGAACCTTTGCTACCAATTTACTATAAGGAAGAACTTCTTCTTTAAGATATGCAAGGATTATAGTCATTCAATTTCTTTGTAAATATATGCATCTCGACTTGATCAGATGAAGTAGTGCTAGGAGTGGGAACAAATTTGACCAGAATACAGTCCAAAGTGTTTGATTCTAATGAGGATGCCAATTTTGCTAAGGCATCTGCACTTGAATTCTGGCTTCTAGGAACTTGAGTGATCATGAAGTGTCTGATTTGCTCAAGTTCTACCTGTGCCTTTTTTAGATAGGCGATCATATTATCTTCCTTGGCCTGGTATTTTCCCATGATTTGGTTCACGATCAATTAGGAGTCATTACAAATTTTAACCGATTCTGCCCCCATGTCTCTGGCTAATCGTAATTGGTAAACATGGCTTCATACTCAGCTGCATTGTTTGTTGCTTTAAATCTTAAATTTAAATGCCTCACACATGCGAACACCTTTCGGGCTTATTAACAATAAACCAGCTCAAGCTCGCTTGTTGTTAGATAAGCCATCAATGAACAAATCCCAAGTGAGCAAGCTTTGAAGTTTTTCATATGCATTGTTGCTGATGCTTTCACCTTGATCGTTCTCTTCTTCGTCAAGTTGTTGAGAGAACTCTGAGATAAAGTCAGCCAAAACCTATCTTTTTATAGAAGTCGTGGGCTTATAATGGATATCAAATTTACTTAATTCCATTGCCCATTGCATAAGTCTACCCGAAGCTTCTGACTTTTGGAGAACTTGCCTCATGGGGTAGCTCGTTAGGACGTTGATGGTGTACGTATGGAAGTATGGTCATAGCTTTCTGGACGCCACTAGTAAGGCTAGTGCAAGAAGTTCCATTTCTAGATATCTAGTTTCAACATCCATCAATCTCTTGCTTACATAATAGATAGACCATTGCACTCTTCCATTTTCACGAACTAACAAGACACTGATTGTTTGTGAAGACACGAATAGATTTAGTATAATAGCGTTTTTGGGAACGGGCTTGGACAGGAATGGTGGATTTCTGAGATAGCTTTTGAGATCTTGGAAAGCTTTATCATAATCAGTTGTCCATTCAAATCTCTTGTTGCCCTTTAGAGCATTGAAAAATGACAAGCAGCGATCTGTAGATCGCGAGATAAAACAACTGAGGGTTACGACCCTACCAATTAAACTTTGCACTTGTTTTGGCTTTATAGGGTTTCTCATGTTTAGCAAGGATTTGATTTTCTCATGATTCACTTCAATTCCTCATTGATTCACCATAAAACCGAGGAATTTGCCTGATGCTACCCCAAAAGCACAATTAAAGGGATTCTACTTCATTTTATACTTCCCGAGAATATCAACTACCACTCACGATTTCACAAGCATGTCGTCGACATAGACTTCTATTGTCTTTTCTATCAAATCAGCAAACATCTAATTCACAAGTAATTGATAGGTAGCTCTCATATTCTTTAGGCCAAAAGCCATGACTTTATAACAATAAAGCTCACGATTAGTTATGAATGATGTGTGTTCTTCTTCCAGAGTAAATATCAGAATTTGATTGTAGCCTGAGTATGCATCCATGAAGCTTAACAATTCATGCCACGATGTTGCGCAAACGAGCTGATCAATTCGGGGCAAAGGAAAACTATCCCTTGGACAAGTCTTATTTAGATAAGATAAATTCATGCAAGTTCATCATTTGCCATTTGAATTTTTTACTAATACTGGGTTTCCAACCCATCATGGATAATGAGCTTCACGAATAAAATTAACGGAGAGGAGTTTATCAGCTTCGCTCTTCATAGCCAAATACCTATCTAGATCCATTACTCTTCATTTCTAGCTAATAGGATGAGCCTCTAGATCTACGTTGAGTTAGTGGCAAATAATTTTTGGGTCAATACCAACCATGTCAGCATGTGTCCATGCAAAAACATCTTGGCTCTACCTCAAGAATTCTTTTAGTCTCTTAGCGAGCTCTTCACATAGACCGCTCGCAATCTTTAAAATATGGGTTCCTTGCTATCAACTTGAACTTCCACAAGCTTTTCTATTAGGCCACTGATTGTCATTTCCTCTTGAATTTGAGGATCAATTGGATCTTCAATAGGCCCTGGATGTGGCTTGGTTTTTTCAATTTCTATAGTTATCTTTCCATTATTTTTCTCAAACCAATCGAATAGCTTTGTTGCAGCAATAGCGTGATTCTCCTTGAGACCCACGCACTTCCCTAACACCATGAGGAGTAAGGAATTTCATTTTCATATGGTAGATAGATGTGACAACCTTAATACTTCTCAGGAGTGGTCACCTCATAATGACATTCACGACAGTTGGACAATCCATGACCAGGACATCTGTCATTTTGGTGTCTGTGTTGTATTCTCCTAAAGTTATAGGAAGAGCAATCATTCCCTTTAGTATGAGAGAATCCCCGGTTAAACCATATAGAGGTTTAGCAACAAGTTTCGAGTCACTTTCTTTCACCCCCATTTGAGTGAATGCCTCATAAAAGATGATATTTACGATGCTTCCATTGTCCACTAACACCTTGTGGACTTCGTTGTTCCCAACTTGTTCCACCACAACGAACGCATCTTTGTGGGGATACTGAAGATGAATCACATCATTTTCGGTGAAGTTGATTTCTTCATCTCTTCTAGGAAACTTTGTAGTGCAGTGTTCCGTTTGATACACATGTTGAGGCTCATGCCTCGCTTCTCGTGCATAGGATCTTCAGATAGCTTGGAGCTTTCTGTAACATGTGACCCTCTAAAAATAATGTTGATTAAATTCAACCTTGTAGCTCGAGGAGGTGGTTGTGGGTTTTCTTCATGATCTGCTTTCTCAAGAATAGATCGTGTTTCAAGAAAATTTCCCAAATGGCCCATTTGAATGAGGCTCTCAATGGCGTTTCTTAGGCATAACATCCATCAGTATAATGCCTAATATCTCTATGATCCCTTAGCCGTTTTAAGGAACTAACATCTTATGTTACTACCAAAACTTCGTCGATTGAGGCATTTAAAGGAGTATAATCCTCCCACTTGGACAAGGGCACCTTTGGCTTTGATGGCTCATATCAAGGCTTTTTAAAATTTCCTCGATCGTTATTTCATCTTTGTTAATTCCTTCGATTACCTTTGACATGATAATCATTGTGAACATGAGCATTTTCATGGAATTCGTTTCGAACAAGAGCATTAGAAGATGCCCACTAGTCGCTACACTTCAATGAAGCTGCTAAATTTTCTATCCGCAAATAATTTTCAATAAGCATGTAAAATCATGGCAAAGACACATAGTCTTCCTTTTATAACTTATTCCACAATTCCATTTAAGGTCACACACTTGCCATTATTAGAGCGCGAATAGCCTCTTTTGGCGCATTGGTCACTTTGTTCAATTCGGAGTGGAAATGCTCAAGATAGAAATTCAAAGACTGGTCTTTTTCCTGTCTAATGTTGCTCAAATAATTGAGAGGCATGGAAAATTGTATGTTCACTTGAAAATGTCTTAAGAAAAGCGAACTCATTCAATGCCATGAATCGATCGATCTCGTATGTAACAATCTAAACCATCTTTTTGGCACGGCAGCCAAACTAACAGCCGAACATCTGCATTTAGCCAAATCATAAACTCTATGTAGTTCCATCAGATCGTTGAAAATGAATTGGTGATCTTGCGGATCGTTATTTCATCATATGCCTTAATATCTGGCATTCTGAAGCCTACTAGGAGTGGAACATGGAGAACTGCTACAGAAAAAGAAGAAGCCTCTGACCCTGTATTTTGTATGTTGCGATGGGCACGAATGTCATCTAACGCTCTTTGTAACTCCTCAGTTCTGGGTGAATCAGGTCGGGGATTAGCGTTCTGTGCTATTTCTTTTCACACTGGTTACAATCTTCTGTTTTCTAGAATTCATCGAAGATCTGTTAAGGCTACATTGTTTGACCTCTCAGACCTTCTAGAAACACTACCTTAGGGCTCAGCACGAGAATTTCTAACGTGCGAACTCACTTCATCATGATGTGGTTCATAATCAGTGCCCTAGTCTCCAGTTCGTGAAAACTTAATACCTCTATCACCTCATCTCGATAATGCATGCATTATCGCGATGTGAAATATTGCCCTCGGGCCTATTAGAATATATGTTCCCTAGCCTGTTAACATTGTTTGAACGTCACTACCAGCTATTGACTGGTTGTGAGTGTTTTGATTATTGGATTATGCTATCGCGCTAGAATTTCCAATGCGAGGTCTCCTGGGAATGGTAGACTACATAAAACCTCTTTGATAAGGGATAAAAGGTTCTAGCAGTGGATCGATTTTGTCCAGACGCTGAGTAATCGTCTGGAGGGTGCTATCTAGTCTATCGATGCAATGCAACAAAACAGGATACACTTGAGAAGTAGATGATCTATCACGAACTTGATCCGTGAGAGTGTTGCCATCAACTCCACTTCCTTCTAGTGCACCCAAAAGTGGCATGGTGGTATTTTTATTCCTCTGATCAAGTTCAATGAAGTTATCCATTTTAGTATGCTTTTTCAACGAAATAATGACTAGAACTTGAGTATGTTAACCACAAAGGGATGAGCTAGCCCTCCTTCTAGCGCCAAACAGATGATGCGTGATTTTTCACCAACGAAATGTGCACATGCAAATCACAACAAACTCACACGTATAGATTATGATGTAAGGCTTTTAATTACCTTAGAGCAATTAATGAAATAGAATAAATAAATAAGACAAGAGGCAACTTTTTGAAACAGTTCAGAGGCTTAAAAGCAACTCCTACGTCCACTGTATTTTTAGTTATGAGGAGTTACAAAAGAGAAAGAGATCGCTAACGATCTGAATTAATTGAGAGAGGATGATATTTAAGAGCTTCAGTATAATGTGTCTTTAGAGAGAGAATCCTCGTTTTTTTCGAATTGAGCACTTGCTTTTGTACTGAAGGAACCTAAGATGTCACGTGGCGATTAGAAACCTCTCATAGACTGCCACTTGTCCAAACAGAACATTCTTGAACTTCTTTTTATAGGACAATTGTGACTTATCCTTTAAAGAATGCATGAAAACTAATATATAGCTGGTCTCAATATGCTGGCAGTGTCTTGAGCATACACGTGTCATTTTTTGGTAGGTCGCAAGGTGTCATCATTATCCCACTTTATTTCACAGATAACAGCTACTACTTTCCATATCATTAAATTTCGCTTTATTATTCGCAAACCAAAGCTTTTCCGTTGAAGAGTTCTTAACATTGTTTTTCAATCCACCAAAATAGTAGATTCATCATCCTTAGCCAAAATTAAGCTTTTTGTATAACGCCACTATAGGTCTTTAATTCTGACACAGACAACTTTTCTCAGCCCTGTATTAAGACCCCTTTCAAAACGTCTAGCCTTTCGCTCTTCCGTATCAACCAAATTTTGGGCAAACCTACATAAAGCCTTAATTTTTCTTTCGTAATCCATTGAAGACATGGACCATTGAGTGAGTTGAATAAATTCAATTTTTTTTATCATCTCTTAAGGATTGAGGGTAATATTTATCATTAAACAACTCTTTAAATTGTACCCATTTGACCATATTCTCATTAATAGTGTTAGCTATACTAGTAATCTCACACCAATAACTAGCACCTCCTTTTAGCATAAATGTAGAACATGTTACCTTCTGAGTGTCAATACACTCCATAAGGTAAATGTTTTCTCCAACTCCCTGATCCACTCTTCAGCAATAATTGGATCCATTGAGCCATGTAAGGATGGAGGTTGGAGTTTCCTAAAATTTCCCGCTGTTGCATTAACACCACGAGGTAATTGATTCAAAAGGTTAGTCACTACTTGTATAAACATTTGAAATGCATAATTAACATCCCGTTGATCTGCAGTAGGTCTATTACTACCACCTGTCACTCTATTACTCCTTTGAATCAACGAACTGCAGTATAAAGTATACAGCATAAATACCTCTTGTAGACCCAAGTTGTATAATTTGGCACAGATTGAAAACTCCCCAATCCAAATCCTTCAATTGTAGAGAAAAAGAATTTTTCTTCTTACTTTTTTACTTGTAATGATATATATATATATATATATATATATATAACTGCTTGTATTTGGATGTGTGGTAACTGCTTCAGTAGTTACTACTTCCCTCTTTTTCTTTTCTTTTTTATCACTTGTGGTCATACTTCGTCATTACATCACTTTAATTCCTTGTTTAGGCGACATTAAATATTTTAAGCTTGACTCTCTATTATCACCTAGATAATAAGCTTAGAATTGTCTCATCTCCATTCCCACAAAGTAATAAAGGCGATTGCCTGTGTGAGAAGTCCAATCTTATAATTGTCCGACATGCTTTTCAAGAGAAAAAATGTATATACATAACAAATATATATATATATACACTCATGCATGTATGTTTCATAATAAATTAAATTAAGCATTGACAATATTATTAATTAATATTAATAAGATAAACGTGAACATTGTTAGGAAATTTCAATTTATGAGTAAATTCAACATCTACGTAAGCCTAGTGATCTAATATGTCTATTAAATGTATCTCTTAGGAATTGTAAATAGATCTGCAACCATGCCATGCATAAATATGTACTTCATGTTCACCTCTTTTCGTGTCACCAAATCTCGCACAAAGTTGTATTTGATAACTATGTGTTTTGTTTTACCATAATATTTGAGATCCTTAGTGTATGTTATTGTTTCTTAACTGTCGCAGTTTACTCTCACCGATTCAATAGTAACATCAATTATTCCCAAATGATTCATGAATCGTCTCAATCAAATAGCTTCTACAAACTTAGCCTCCATTGTAGATAATGCTATACATGATTGTTTCTTACTATTCCAAGATATAGCCCCACCATGTAGTAAGAAAACAAATCCATAGATATATTTTCTTTCATCTAAATCCCCTCCCTGATCAACATCGGTGTAGCTTCTCAAATGTAAATCATTTCCTTGATAACATAATGAGCAATCAGTTGTTCCTTTTATATGTCTTAAGATTAATTCTTTTCACTGCTTTCCAATGTGCTTGTCCTAGGTCTGGCTATTATCTATTTACCAACCCAACAGCACACAGATGTCAAGTCTTGTGCACATCATAGCGTACATAAGACTTCCAAAAGTACTTGTATAAGAAACATTTTTCATTTGTTTCTTTTCTTGTAGAGTCTTAGGACACAATCTACATCTCAAAGTCTCACCTTTCGAGATAGGGTTGTCTATGGGTTTGCAATCTTGCATATGAAATCATTCAAGAATTTTCTTAATGTATGACTCTTGCAAAAGAGACACTAATGTCCATGAGCAATCTCTTGAAATCTTGACTCCAAGGATATATGTTGTTTCACCTATATCTTTCATCTCAAAATAAGATGACAACTAACCTTTGATTTTGTTCACAAATCCCTTGTCATTTCTAGCAATAAGCATATCATCGACATATAATGATAATATAACAAAATTTTTATTGGATCTCTTTGTATACACACAATGATCCTCATCAATCATTTTAAAATAATACGACATTGTTGCATTATGAAATCGAATATACCACTATTTTAAGGAATGCTTGAGGCCATAAATTGACTTGAAAAGTCTACATACTTTATGTTCTTGACCTTCTCTAATAAAACCTATTGGTTGTTCCATATAAATCTCTTCTTTTAATTCTCTATTGAGAAAATCGGTCTTTACATCCATTTGATGCAATTCAAGATCCATGCTTACGACTATAGCTAGAATAAGTCAGATTGGGGTAAACCTCACAACAAGCAAGAATGTTTCTTCATAATCTATTCCTTCTTGTTGTGTATACCCATTTACAACTAAGTGAGCTTTGTACCTTTCACTACTGTCATCAGCTTTACACTTGATTTTCATAACCCAATTGTTCCCAATGGCTTTGCGTCCTTTCAGTAAATAAATCAATTCTCATAATTGGTTTGATTTCACAGACTCCATTTCTTCCTCCATTGCTTTCATCCATTTTTTCCTTTGAATGGCATTTGAGAGCCTCATTTACATTCTTTGGTTCTTCTTCATCATGTAGAGTAACTAGAAAAACTCTCCCTTCAATCTCAAAACGACAACGTGAAACATTTTTCCTATTTGTTTGGCGTATTTGAGATTCTTCTTAGTTACTCACTCTCGGACCAACCATCATAATTGGATCTACTATGGATAATGATTGAGTATTTGAAGCAGATCCATCAAATCTCATGTCGTTCCCACTCGAATGTAGTATATCTAATTGGTTTTCAATAGCGGAATTGATGTGGTCTTGAGTTTCATATAGAGATAAGTCTTGACCTATCTCCCGCTACTTTGGAAAATCATTTTCCAAAAAAGTCACATCTCGTGATTCAAATTCAGCTTTGTTATCACTTTCTTGTTCCACTATGAACATGTATTCTTTTGATTGCTCCGAGTATCTTATGAAAATACATTTATTTCCTCTTCGACCTAATTTTTCATAGTTATGGGGGGACTCATGAACATAGGAAGCACATCCCCATGGCTTCAAAAAATTCAAATCAGGTTTTTGATTTTTCCATAACTCATATGGTGTAGTGGTAATTGATTTGAAAGGTACTCTATTAAGTATGTATTTGGCAATTACTAAGGCATTACCCCAAAAGTTGATGGGTAAATTTGCCTATGCCATCATTGATCTCACCATTTCAAGCAAGGTTCAGTTTCTTCTTTCTTCAACACCATTTTGTTGTGGAGTTTTTAGAATAGTTAATTGGTGTTTTATTCCCATCTCATCACATAAATCTCTGAACTGATTAGATAGATACTGTCACACCCCCTCCCGGGTGGCACTTACCCCACCGGATCCGGGTGCTCCGTGGGACTCGGGTTCCGAAAGGAGGGTGAGTTTTTGAGAAACCATTAATAA
>WYDK02043908.1:0-11339 GCA_009867345.2 Toxicodendron radicans | reverse complement strand
GGGCCCCTCCTGACACCCACCTCGCCCTCCCACCCCGCGGCCCCCCAACACGGCCTTCCCACCCGCCAGGGACCTCCCCCCCCCCCCCCCCCCCCCTTAAGGGATTTCTTCGCCTCCCACACCACTCACCCAAGACCAAGATGCTATAGTCAATTGGGGAGCATGGTATGTACCATTTTGGTCTTAGGGGGGGGGGGGCGGGAGGCGGGGCGGCGGTGGGGGGGGGGGGGGCGGGGGGCGGTATGGAGACAGTACTTAGTTAGTGCTAACGACCGATGTCGTTACAATAACCCATCGTGCTCAAGTCCACCTAATCTTATCATCACAATCCAACATCTCCACATAGTGCATAAATGTGTATAATACATACATACATATATATATATATATACACATACAATACATGAGATAGGTTTCATAATAAACATACACATGCATCTCTCCATGCAAGATATCAATTTAGCCCCTCATGGGAAAATATCAAATTGCCCCCTCAACTTTTCTATCATTCTAAATTAGTCCCTCAACTTTTTTCACCCTTTCAATTAACCCTATATTTTTTTATTATCACACTTAGGTCCCTCAACCTCTTAATTATTACACTTACACCCATGTCTACTTGATAGGTTTCAAACAATTACACCCCTATCAAGCTTAAAGGACCTAAATCTTTTAAGCGTTGTCGCCGCAACAACATTTTTTTGTCGCATCGGCTACAAAAACCTGAGAGTGTGTCGTCATGGCAATGACCTTTCTTTGCCTCAACGATGAACCTTTGGAAATTCGAACTTCAAGCATCCAATGAACTTCGCCTCGGCGACATACCATTGTCACCCCGGAGACATCCACGATTATGAACTTCGCCGCGGCAACGTGACAATATGGGTTTTCTAGATTTTGTCTCTTTCTCTCTACAATTTCACTCTGCAATTTACTCCCAATTGGTCTCTCATTACCAACACAACAACACCCACGCACCCAAAACCAATAAACACTCCGATCCACCAAGGATTCACATCAAACCACCTCAATCCAAATGTTCATTCATATGCAACAAGAATTAAGTTTTGAAAACATGAAATAATGCAATTTACATAATATTCCACTCACCTCTAACACGAATCTAGCTCAAAAACTCGGATATTTGCTCTCCTTCCCCAATTTACCGGATCCGAACTCAAATCCTTCAATTATGCACTTTCTCTCTCTAGCCCTTGACTTTCTCTCTCTACTCGCTCTTCTCTTCAACATCCCAAATGAAAGAAGTGGGAGAAAATGCAATATCTCAACCTTTATATACTAAGGTGACAAATTACCTTTCAGTCGCCAAGATTTTCATTTCTTGCACAAACCTCCTACCAACTTCCATTTCCTGCAATTTACACCCCAAATTCAAATAAATTAACTTTAAACGATTTAATCTGTGACACAGGGTGTCACAAAAATTCTCATCACACAAACCGTTCTTCTCTTTAATAAGGGCCTTTTTTTCTTGCATATGAAATTTAACAGATTGCTCGGCAATATTAATAGCTTTCTCAAGACATTGAAAATCATTCTCTACTTTACCTAAATTCTCTTTTAGAACCTTCTTCTCTTCTTCAATTCTCTGATTTTCAGACATTAATAGTTCAATCTGTTTTTGCATAGTTGTTATTCTAGTTCTGCAACCAGACAACGATCCTTGATCTCTAACATCATGTTGCTTCCCTATTGCAACTCAGGGCCAAAGAAAAGGAAAACAAAACAAAACAAATTCAAATTAATAGGTTTATAACACATGAAAGATTCAAATGAAGAGTATACAAATATTTACATATTTGCCAATAGTGCATGCCAAATTGACGAGATCTTCAAGAGACAATTTCTTGAAATTGGTTTCACTTTGCACATGTAAAATTTCTTCAGGATCGTTTTTCTTTCTCTTTTGCAATCTACACAATGGAAGGCATTCATTATGAAGATCTTCATGTTCAGTTGCTTCAACTTGGCATGAACCAGAGGCATCTGTGATAGGATTAGAAGTGGGTATAGGAAATTTTGAACTTTTTGGCTGAAACATTGGGTCCACTGGGGACTCCGCATTTAGACTTTCATGCCGTATGTTTTTGCTTTCGAGTCTACGGATAAACTTCGTTAGATTTTTGCCATACATATCTACATTTTACAATCGCAAAACATTGAAATCGTAAAAATAAAATAAAGAACATATGAAATAAATTGTGTATAAATAATAATAAAAACTTAAAATTAGATACAAATAAAAGATCTTGAAATATAAATTAAAAGAAACAAAGTACTTTCCAAACATGAAATTTCTTTACAACCAAAGTTCTATATTAAATAAGACTTTTTATATGTAAAACTAAAACAACTTATATGTTTATTCGAACATATTATGTCGAGATATATCACGAAACAACTCAAACAAATTGAAAAAAGTAAATGAAATGTTACCTTTGCTGGTGAATCGTACAATGCTATGAATTTGTTGTACAACATATTCGAACAACTCAATTATTAAAATTGAAAAAGTTGAGAAGATGTATAACGAAAGTTCGACATTATATGGTTCTAAAAACAGAGGAAACAGTTTATACCTTACAAAAACAGTGAAAGATGACCTAGAAACACAGATATTTTTCCGATGTAAACGTTGCCATTTTCATTCTGTGTCAAAATCACTGTTTTAAAATGCAACCCTTTTTTAAACTCGATAAAGTGGTCATAAGCTTTGTATTTCTACAGTATTCTGAAACTATAGACATGTACAAAAACAAAAGCATTATTGTTTCTCAATATTATGAAAGTATAGAATTGTAATAAAAAATTAAAAGTAAATATGTTGACATTCTTCTGCAAAGTATTCGAAAATTGGTTTGTATACGTAAAAAAATAAAAAGTGTTCATAAAAAGTTATTTATTGATATCTTGTCTGTTAGGATTCTATAATAATCAAAATTCGTATTAAAATATATTCAACTATATAAAGGGAACAAGAAAAGTTTGTTTTACTTCACACAACCATACACTTACAAAAAAAAGTAGTTTCTTTAATAGTTTCTTTCAAGCGATCAATACGCGATGGCAGAAAGAAAAACGATTTGAACAATCCAACAACAAAGAAACCAAGATCAAATGGTAAGAATCAGTATAAATTTCAATTATGCAATTTAATTGAAATATATGACATTGTTTATATATTTATGTTTTGCGTGAAATATTAAATTAAACAATTGTTTCTTTGTAGTTGAAGCAGAGAATTCAAAGAATCAGGCCGAACTAACAATGATTCTACAAAACACAAACAAAAATCTGCAGAATCTGGATGCCGCGAGAAAAAAAGTACGAGATTCTATGAATGATTTAACATTTGTTATCAATAACTATTCGGCATACATTTATTGTTCGCCAGGAAACCAGTTACCCAACCCAAAAAAACGATTACAAAATGTTTTAATTAAACAAAAAAAAATTAAAATATTATGTGTATATTATTAAAATATAACGTTTTTATTATACGTTTCTATAATTTATTATTGAATATGTTAAAGTTTAGAATAATTTACATTATACAAAGAAATGAACATAAACAAACAAATGTAAAAATCATTGAATCATATTAAATCGTTCAAATACATTAATACTTGATAACTGAATAAATGTGTAAAATGACATCAGAAGAAAACACATTTATTGTTTTATAACTCTACAAATAATATGAAATTATCAAAATCAATAAAATAACAAGATCAATTCAGCCGATCATTAATTCTTAGGTTACAACGTGCACCAAAACCAATGAATAATTGTATTTAATTTATCACAAAAAAAAAATATTTTACAAAATTAAAAAACAAATGTAAAAATCAATTGTTGGAATTTGTATTAGCATTTATTTAAACACTTTCCACCCCTATTTAATATCTATCTGAATTCTCCCTAATTTCCTTTAAATTATCTTAAAAAACGTTTCATATCTGATTTAACTACTTTTTGTTTTTTGTTCACACTTCGTCTTCTCACCGTAAAGGTTATCTAAAATTTTTCTGGTTATTGTTGCATACTCATCTGCAAATTAAATGTGTATTTGGAATATCTTACCAGAACGAATTTATGATATATAAAAATCCAGAGCGTTAATGTGTTGACATATCAATTGATATTATGAAACGGACAAAAGAATTTAATTATGAATAATTTATTTCTTATCGCTTCTTATTCCGTGATCCATCTATAAATAAGGGATTATTTACATTTGTAATTGTTATTATTAAAAGACTACAACTTCGTTGTCAAATATCGAAAACAAAATAGACAAAATTGCAGATCAAATACAAAGAAATGGAAACATCATCAACAAGTCTCTTACATTTACCATCGGATGTATTGAAACGGATCATTGAAAAAGCAACGAATAGAGGAAATGAGGAGTTGCGGGCGATTCGATTAACGTAAGTATGTACGCGATAAAAAAAAATTTCGATGAACATGCGACGAATTCTATTAGATATACTTTAATTTCTATTTAATTCTACTATTTGAAGGTGCATATATTCATATGAACAATCAAATAGTAAAAAAATATTGAAGAAAATGAATATTTTCAGGCAAAAATATAAGTTACCAATGATAACTCCAGCAGGGCTGTCTATATTAAACAGATGTGCAGAAGCAAAAAATGAAGGTTCATTACTACTCCTTGGAACACATTTAGTGTTTATCAAACATGAGTTAGAAAAGGGACTACCAATGCTCCATGAAGCATGTAAGGGAAATAACACACGGGCACTTTACCACTTTGCAATTGCATTACTAACTATCTACGAAGGGTTACAAATTTTAATGAGATTAGTAAAAAAAACCAAGATGTTACGTAAGAATGATAAAATACAAAGAGGATTTCAAAAGTATGACTCCAACAGCAAGGATTGTAATCAAACGTAGAATGTTTGGTATGTGCGACAAACAAGATCAAACTATAATACACTGGGAGAGGACAACAATTCCAGAGAACATTTCCTGTCAAAGATGTGCCGTAGATTATGAAATTATATGTATTAAATTCAATTTTTAAAACAATAAAATATAGTCCAATTTTTGTTTAGAAAGATATGCAATTTTCAACTGTACAAGTCATAGTTCATGCTCTATTTTTCAAATCATAGTTTTCTTTTTCATCTACTTTATAAAGACATGCAATTTTCTATTGTACAAGTTATAGTTCTCTTTATATGACTTGTACATATATTTTAGATTCGTAAAATATCAATTGATAATTGGTGCCAAACTATGTACCGCTAGTACACCGTTTGTAATATATTAACAAAAAAAGTTGTCCTTTAATTATTTTCACAATATTTTCCATCAAAAACCTATAACGATGTTAAACAGAATAAATACAATTTAGAATTGAAAAAACAAAAAATATTTATGTGACACCCCGTGTTACGGGGTAAATTGTTAAAGTTAATCTATTTGAATTTGGGTTGTAAATTGTAGGAAAATGGAGGTTGGCAGGATACTTTTGTATGGAATGGAAATCTTGGGGACTAAATGGTGATTTGGAGACTTAGTATAAAAGGGAGAGAATGGTAGAATTATCTCTCATTTCTTCATTCTTTCACGTGAGGGAGAGAATTTTAGAGAGAGAAAGTATCAAGGCTAGAGAGAGAAAGTGGAGATTTGAAGGATTTGAGTTTGGATCCGGTAAATTAGTAAGATTATACCCCCATTCATGTCCAGTAAATTGGTAAGATTATACCCTCATTCATGTTTCAATTTCTTTATAATCATCCTTGTATCTTTTGATTTGAGAATTTTGAAAATTGAGGTTTATATGAATTTGGGGTTTTAGGTAAAGATGAGCAAAGATCCAAGTTTTTGAGCTAAATTTGCGCTAAAGGTGAGTGGATTAGTATAAATCAAACATTTAATTGTTATTTTAAAGCTTTATTTCATATTGTGTATGTTGATGTGAAGTGTGGACGAAATTGCGGGATTGATGTGTGGTTTGGGACGTTAAATGGAGGGTTATGAAGTGTATTTATGATTGTGGATGTTTGGGTATCCTTTGGATAGAAAATGGGTGTAAATGGAAGAGAAAATAGTGCGGATCCATGGTTAAAATTTGGCGTGTCGCCGCAGCGAAGTTGAGGATTATGAACTTCGCCTAGGCGACATGAGAGTGTCGTCGTGGCAAAGTTTGAAGTGAATAATAGACATTCAAACTTTCCAAAATGTCGCCGAGGCGAAGAAGGCTTGTCGCTACTGCATCGAGCTCACGGGTTTGTGTCGTCGAGGCAACAAAAAGGGTGTTGCCGTGGCGACAACACTTAGAAGAATCTAGAGTTCTCGGGAGTTGGGGGTGTAATTGCCAGTTTTGAAACATGTCAAGGAGACAAGGGTGTATTTGTAATAAATCGAAGGTCGAGGGACCTAAGTGAGATGATATAAAACTATAGGGGTTAACTGAAAGACAGGAAAAGTTGAGGGACTAGTCTGTAATAATGAAAAAGTTTATGGGGCTTAGAAATACTTTCCCATGAGGGGCTAAATTGATATTTTGCATGAAGAGATGCATGTGTGTGCTTTTGTGGAACCCCTCTCATGTGTTGTATATGTATATATATTTATATCTTTATACACATTTATGTATGTTGTGGAGATGTGGGGTTGTGATGATGAGATTTGGTGGTTTTAAGCACGATGGGTGATGACTAGCAATGCGTGGCTGAGGCGTTCCGTACTACCGCATAGTGATAGTATCTCATCGAGACAGAACGGACTGATGTCTGTTGAGCTCCAGATCTATATATGTATATAATTACCGAGGGAGGGGAGATCCGGTCCCACATATGCCAAAGTCGTTGGGTGGCCCCTCCACGAGTGAGTATTAGTACCCAGAATCGTATCTACCTATGCGAGAGCGTTGGGGGATCTCCAACGAGTGGGTACATGTGCCCAGGGTTGTATACACCTATGCAAGAGCGTTGGGGGATCTTCCACGAATGGGCATATGATATCGTCCAGGGTCGTATCCGCCCATGCTGGGAAGAGCTAGGGGATCTTCCACGAGTGGGCTTATGCTATCGCCTAGTGTTGTATCCGCCCATGCTGGGGAGAGTTGGGGGATCTTCCACGAGTGGGCATGTGAGATGTGATGCTAG
The DNA here is from genome assembly GCA_009867345.2 of Toxicodendron radicans. Taxonomy (NCBI): domain Eukaryota; kingdom Viridiplantae; phylum Streptophyta; class Magnoliopsida; order Sapindales; family Anacardiaceae; genus Toxicodendron; species Toxicodendron radicans. The sequence goes on along the minus strand of WYDK02043908.1, from coordinate 4,170 downwards.
TCGGGTTATCGCTTTCAGGGCGTCTTCTAGGGAGTTAAGGTGGAGCCCGGGGAGAACAATGTGTTGGCGTATGGTGGGTGATTGCCTGAATTTCATGGAGCACGTTTTCTACTTTTGAGTATTTTAAATTGTATTATCCACTCACTAGGCTTTCCAGCTCACTGTTTTGATTCCGCCCCCTAGGTCACATTCAGGAGTCGAGCCGCATCCTCCATTGTAGATCGGTGGTCAGACTCATGTTCCTGCACTTCAGCATGTTGAGTGTCATGTAGACAACTCTGATATTTTATTTTATATTGGGTTTGTAAAATAACTTTTCATATTGGTATTTTTTAAATGGAAAATTTTATTGGGTTTTCATAAAGGTTTCTCAAAAAATCACCCTCCTTCCGGGATCTGAGTCCCACGGAGCATCAAGATCCGATGGGGTAAGGACCACTTGGGAGGGGATGTGACAATTTATATACAAAATGGACAACTTTTGAAAAAAAAAAACGTATGTGTTGCCTAAAGCAATAAAAAATATAATAAACAATTAAAAAAAATTGTTATTTTTTCGTATAGATATAAAATCTTTAGAAACGTATTCTAAAACAGTACGAATATTAATTGCAACAATGAACTTCATAATTAACACATGTATTTAGGATTGCCATCAGTTCATTTTTTATTCTCATTCGTGTTCTGTTTGAAACCAATCGTTCGTTACATAATATTATATTGTTTCTCAGCAATTTCGAGTCTTTAAAAACTATAATTCGTTTCATATTCTTCGAACAGTCAACAGTCGTTAATTATAAAGACTATATAAATCTAATAAATTACAGATTATATGAATTATAACCAAATGCTTCAATCAATGAATTGTTGTTTTCAATAAATATGATGCCTTTTCAATGAAAAGTTGGCTCGGCTGTTCAATACGCCATTTAATATTCTATTTCAAAATGTATTTTATATAAGACTCACCAATATTGTTTTTCGTGTACACTTACAAACACTTACAAGTTCTATTTATATTTCTATTTTTCTTTTAAAAACATTTCACGTATGGCTCAGGAAACACAAGATTTGACAGAAATTGTGGCAGATATAAACAAGAATGTCGACAGATTGAATATTAAGGCAAAACTTAAGGTGTATATTGCATTCGCTGCTGGAAATTATGAACGCGATCTCTGATATAACGTCCACATTGAATGCAAAAATCAAACAACGCAATGGAACAGATGAGAAACACAACAATGAAAAACGACAAAAGAAAAGGTAAAATATTTTCGATATTTAAAGTGCTTCATTGTTGTATAATATTAAAAAAAAAAAAAAAAAAAAAAGCGGATCAAAGAGTTCCAAAAATAAATTCCTTCGATGTTTAATTTCTTTTTTAATATGAAATGCTTGACATGTCTTCGGAATTAGCAACCATTCTACCCAATCTTTGCAAAAATATGGACAATATCAACACTGGGAGAGAGAACTACGAGAAAGCTATTGACCAGATGTTTTACATGATGGAAATAGCATTAGATACAATATCTGAAATAAATCTCGATGAACCTATTGTCCCTAAAAATTAAAACAAATAATCTTCATGTATTGAGAAAATTATTATGAGTTATTAAGTTATAATTAGTACGAAATTTGTATTCATGCTCTTCTGATTATATGAATCTTTAAATATTGACATACCATACATAACGAATAATTTTATTGATCGATTTAAATATAGTGAACGAATTGTAATAGAATTTCCGCAATAATTGTTCATATTAATTAATGTAAATCCAGTATGCTAACAATATCTAACATTGTCGAACAATACCGCCGAACAAAATAAAATTGTGATGTGTGACAAAAATATTCATGAAGGGACTAATACAATACAGTGCCGAACAATTTACACAAAATATATTATCGTTCGTCTTTGTTGCTACTCTTGCATACCTAACTAATTGTTAACAATAAATGCAAATGACCAACGATAAATAACATATAAATAATTTCTTATTGCTTATGCTCACGAGTATCGAACAATAATAAAAATATTATGTATACCTATTGTTATTAACGATGGAACAAATCCAAGACAATGGCGAACAATTTATCTTTTTTTTTCCTTACAGTATTCTTGCATACCTAAGAAATTACCAACAATTAATTCAATTGGGGAACGATATATAACATGTAAAAAAAAATTCTGGCTCCTTATGTTCGCAAGTGTAAGCAATAATACAAAAGATTATGTATACATATTGTTAGTCATGATGGAACGAATACAAGAAAACAACGAACAATTTTTATTTGCTTTCGTACTTCCATGAACACAGAATACCAACAGCAAACCCTAAATACATCAATCGAACGGTAAAAAGAACTGGCGAACAATGACTGATAAAAAAATTTATAAATTTGTCAACACATTTACGAACAAATTAATTATCATGGAATTTTTTATTTCTAATGTTGGTAAGATATTTCCCAACAAGTCTTTTTATACTTTACAAATATATTATAATACGTGATAATAATTGATTGTTCGTTGTGTTTATGGGCTTATATAAAACCAAAAAGATATGATATTACAACTTCAAAAGAACTTAAAATTAATACCTACTGCCAAACAATGTATTGTGTTAATTTAAATAAATATAAATATCAAATCAGTAACTATCCAGATATTATAACAATGACTCTTCATTTTCTTCGCTTTTATAACTCATCAAAAATTAAAATATAAGTCGATGACTTTTCATTTCTTAAAACATAAACTAATCGTTTCGTATTCACTAATCGTTGCAATTTTGACTATTCATTCACCACGATTTTATAACTCATAAAAAGTTAAAATAAAAGTAGGCGACATTTAATTTCTTAAAACATCAATTGTTCGTTTCCTATCCACTAATCGTTACAACCGACATTATTAATTAATTTTTAGACTTTTTAGTAACTATTCTAATTAAAAGAATCCATACTTACTTCTATATAAAGGTAACAAATGATACGTAAAATTTCGATATTCCTTTCCCATACTAAACAATTTGTTGCAAAATGTCAGACGAAACAAACATATGAAACGAATAGTAGCAGATATAAACAAAAACCTCGACAACTTACATACTGCAACATTACAACAAAGTGAATTTATGCACTCGCTAAACATGATAGATGTTGTTAACAATTTACAGGTAATGGAAGATTTGCGACAGTCACAGTCGCAAGAAGAAACAATCAGCAATCGTGAAAAATCAAGGTAAAAAAATTAAGATCATTTACTATTTTCTGCATTTCAAAATATAAAGTTTTCTTGGCGATGTTCATTTTGCAATGTCTAATAGATCAATCGAAATACAGAAGATTCTACCACAATTGCGAACCATATTAGAGATTTTGCATACAACAAAACAAAATCTCGATTTGGTAAATGATGTGTCACACCCCCTCCTGGGTGATCCTTACCCCACTAGATCCTGACGCTCCATGGGACTCAGAACCCGAAAGGAGTGTGAGCTTTTGAGAAACCTTTAAGAAAAACCCAATAAATCTCCCTTTTAAAAATAGACCAAAATGCAAAGTTAGTTTACATGTCCAAATAGAAAATACAGTATCAGAGTTGTCTATATGATACTCAACATGCGGAAGTGTAGAATCATGCGTCTGGCCACCAACCTATAACAGAGGATATGACTCGACTCCTAGATGATAACCTGAGGGGGGGAAATAAAAACAGTGAGCTGGGGAGCCCAATGAGTGAATAATATAGTTTACAATACAATAATAATAAAATACTTAAATGCTGGAAAACATGTTCAGTAATCTAGTAACCAGTCTCATCAATCATCAACACAGTCCTTCCGGGCTTTACCCTAACCACCAAGGTAGAAGCCCCACAAACAACCATCCGACTAGCCTCGACTCAAGTCATCCCATGGGAGATCCCCCAGTGCTCTCAGGCATAGGTAGATACAATTTGGGGTACACATGTGGATAATTCTGAAGCTCAATAGTCGTATGTCTTGTCCCAATAAGATACAATCACCATGCGGTAATACGGGATGCTCAATCACACTCGGCTGGTCATCATCCACCGTACTCAAAACCACCCAATCTCATCATCACAATCCACATCTTCGCATGCACAAGTGCATAAATGTGTATAATATAATATAT
>WYDK02043871.1:0-15666 GCA_009867345.2 Toxicodendron radicans | reverse complement strand
GTGCTCACCCCGTTAATTTAAATCTTGCAGGTACTAGATGAGCGTGACAGGTGCGGATGGTCGACGAGCGAGGGACACTGTGGCCGCTGTTTACGCTCTCCTTTTGCTTTATGTATAAAAAGATAATTATGTTGAATTTTGTTCATGTATATAAAAGAAAAACCGCGGTGTATATTTTGTTGTATATATTTCATATATATAAATATATATACATATTCATATGAGATATTTTCATGAGTTTTACATATGCTGATTTGAAAGAATAGAATGCATTACATCAGATTAGGTAAAATGGTTATTTGTAGCAAATTCAAGTAGAGTAAAATGAGTATCTATAGTGGAGTGATCACCATTAGCTAAAGAATGAGAAGGAACTTTATCTTGAGAACTGATTACTGCAAGAGGAATGAAAGGAGTAGCAGCTAGAATTGAATTTGACACAATAACAAAGGGAAAAAATGAAGATGTAGAAGAAACTTGACTATCAGGATGAACAGTTGGAGTATCAATAGAAAAGGACAATTTTGTTGGTTGAGATACACTTACTTCTTTGGTAGCAAAAGGGAATTCTTTTTCATTAAATTGAACACTAGGTGTAACAAATAATTTGCCATCAGGTCCGAGACACTTATAACCTTTGTGAACCAAACTATACCCGATAAACACATACTTGTAAGAATGAAATCTAAACTTACGCTTGTTAAACTTTCTAAGAAAAGGAAAACATGAGCAGCTAAACACTTTGAGATCTGCATATGATGGTTGTACATTGAATAACTTTTGGTATGGAGACATATAAGCAAGAATTACTATAAGCATCCTGTTAATAAGAAAAACAGTTGTTTCAAAGGTCATTCACCAATATTGTAATAGCATAAAGGCATGAGCAAGCAATGTGAGACCTGTCTCTACAAGATGTCATTTTGGTGATGCAAATATGCACAAGAATGCCTAATCTGAATACCCTGATCAATGAGATATGGAATAAGAGTTTTAAACTCCCCTCCTTGATCAGATTGTAAACATTTGAGTTTGTGATTAAATTTTCGTTCAGCTAGATGATGAAATTTGACAAATATGGACTTGACTTCAGCTTTTGACCTAAGAGGAAACAACTAGGTGAATCGACTAAAGTCATTTAGAAAAGAAACATAGTACCTAAAGCCTTCAACAAAAGTGAATAGAGCTAGACCCGATACATCACTATGTATCAATTCAAATGGTGCAATGGTGTAGGATTGTGAAGAATGAAAGCTAACTTGATGCAATTTACCCAATTGACATGCATCACAAAACTCAAGAGATGAGGTACTAGCCAATGTTAACTTGGAAGGATAAACTTTCTGTAATTCTTTCATGATTTTAAGCTGAGTGACAGAGTGAGGGTGACCTAGTCTTTTATGCCAAATCACAGAATCACTTTTATGCTTATCAATAGTAAGACAACAAATGCATTAGAACTGTCACATAGATCAGAAGAGCCAACAGACATGTTGAGCATATTAGAATAATATCACACCAGGATGTGCGCTAGAACTAATAGAATTATTAGACATAACAGATACAACAGGAAAAGAAGAATCACAATGAACAACAGTACATGCATTATAAGAAACATCAGAGTTACCAGAAGAAAAGTTTGAACCGAAATCTGTTTTATTCAGCAAAGACCTATACAAGACAAGACAACAGAATGTATTTTATCAGATTTAGAACCAAAAGAGAAAAACCTAGACTTAGATGGTGTATCAGTGTTATTGACATCTGAGAAAATCTTAGAGATAGTATTAGACTTAGTGGTATGTGAAGCAGTGCTAGGAGACAGTAAGGAACTAGTTGAACACTTTATTTTTTTGCACAGAACTTGACACTAATTCTTCTGACTTTGTTAGATTTAATACAAAGATTGTGGAAGCTGTAAAGCTTGCTTGTGGATTGGACTGAACTAAGAGATTTGGAAACAAAGGCTGGGAGTTTGAAGATGGAATATTCAATTGATAAAGCCCTCCTTTAAAGTCCCCTTGTAGTAATATGGTTTTGGTTAACTTTTCCTTAACAACACAGCAAGTGGCATCAAATTCTACAGTCACATTATTATCTCTAGTGAATCTAGAAATGCTAAGTAGATTTTTGGTAATTTTAGGCACACAAAGGATATGTCTAAGATGCAAGCATTTGGAGTGTAAATTACTAGGTAAAAAGGTATGACCAGTGTGAGAAATGTTGAGGTACTCACCATTGCCAACCTAAAGTTGGCCCTTACCCTTTTAAGTCTTGTTGACACTTAAATGGCTGAGATCTGATGCAACATGATTTGTAGCTCCTGAGTCCATGTACCACAATGGATCAACAGGAGTATAAGATGTGGCAATAGCTGTCCAAGGAAGCTGCTTGTGCTGAGAAGAAACAACTAGACTAGTACGCTGGATAGGATTAGAACGAGTAGAATTAAGAATGTAATTGCTTGATCCAGTAGCTACAAAGTGTGCTTGGCTATCTCCTCTTGACAACTGTTGACTTGGTACTCAAAAAGTAGGATAATGATTGACACTATTCATATTAGGAGAATATGCATTGCTGGGGTGAAAGTGAGGTCCTACTGAAGAATCAGGAATCTTGTCAAGTTGTTGTTGAAAACCAGTGTAAAAGGAGTTATTGGACTGCTGCTACTGAGAAGATGGATCAAGATACCCACTAGATAACTGTGAAGAATGGTTCACTGGTAAATTTAGATCACCATTGTACGCAGAATTAAACCTATGATAGCACTGTACTGTTAGAGTCCAAGCTTGTTGCAAACTTGATAGACGATTTTACCTCGACCATTTCCTCTACCTCTGCCTCTTACAAATGTCGTGCAATTGTTAAATCGAGGATAAATAGGATTTCCAAACTGGCTATAACTTAGGAACCTAGAACAAGATAAGATTGGGGATAATGAGGATTTCCAAGTGATGCCAGTGAGGGAACAACTTTAGGTACATAATCTGAAGTCTGTAAGTCATGTTGGCTCATTTAGCTATTTAATATAGAAGCATCACGTCCACCACTAGTATTGACAAACACGGTATTGGCAAAGTTGTTATATAGGTCAACAGCGTTGAATTTTTCAAGCCTAATTTCATACTTCTGTAGCAAAAATTAAGCTTCTTGCAGAGTAACAATATCAACTTTAGACTCAAGGCGAGAGGTAAGATTCACAACCGGTGCATCATATTCAGGCCCTAGGCCATCCAATACTTACTGCAAAATTTCTTCATCTGAGATAACTAAACCACTAGCTGACAGACTCTCAGCTATCTCCTTCATTTTCTTAACATAATTGCTTGTACTAAGATGTCCTTTTTGTGTGGTTTGCAACAAATTTTTAAGATGCAAAGCTCTAGCTTTGGAGTCTGTAACAATTTCATTTTCTAAAGTACACCAAATTTCAGTGGAAAACCGACATTTTGACACATGACTAAAGATACATTCAGAGATCGAGGCCAATAACTAGCTCACCAAGAATTTGTTTATTCATTTTCACATTATATGAGCAGGATTAAGTTTCTCACCACTTGAATCAATGTTAGCCCTAATGTCTCCTCTGAGTTGATCTAGGTTATTATCACTTTCAGAATCATAAGCTAAAAAAGGAGAACGACATGGAACTCTACCTAGAAGATGATCTTCCAACTTATGAGAACCAATTGTGAACAGAACTTGTGAATTCCTGAAGCGATAATTGTTTCTTGTAAGTCTAGGATTGATGAGTAAACTCAAAGCAAGAATAGAGGTTGTGCGATTCGTTGAAGCTTGTAACATCTCCTCAAAGCTGTTAGGCATTGGAGAGGATCTTGAAAAATTTTCCATTGACGAAAATCAGGGCTTTGATACCATGTGAAATCAAGAAAGTAGAAGTGTTTATTCAGAGAATTCTTGAATGTTTCAATCAATTACAACTGCTTTTGTAAAACTAGAACGCATCACTTATATAATAGAAATTTAAGAAAACTACTGTAACTGTTTTTGAACTCTCTAACAACTATTTTAGTTCTTTTCATGTGAAACGACGGCGTCTTAGTCTTTCCCAACTTACTCTGTTAACTTCAAAGATTTGCACTTTCATCCTTTTGACTTCTTATGGTCAACAACAGTTTGGTAACACATTTCAACCTGTTACAAAAAAGTTGTGATGCAAAAAGTTTGTGACAGCTTTGTAATGGCAAATAATCATAAATAATCTTTTGTGACAGCAAATGCCCTATTACAAATATATATATATATTTTTTGTGACAACTATTTGCTGTCATAAAAACAAATTATGAATGTCACAAAAAACATCAATTCCTTGATACAAATAATTATCATTTTATTCAAATCAATTCAAAACTCGTTTTCATATTACAGTAACAACTTATTATAATATTCAATACAATATAACTTAATATCATCGTAAATGATTCATAATCATATACAAAATAATGAACCATTTTATATTATCTAAAATATTATTCAATATAATTCGAAGTCATGTAATTGTTTACCAAAACATTAAAGTGTCTACAATCATTTTATATTACTAATAAACATCTAAACTCGTTAATGCGAATTTGAAGTATCGGCCTATTGATATAAAAAAAAACATTACAAAATTAGTAAATAATTTCATAAATAGCATTAGTAAGTAACAATTTTAAGAGAACTCGAATATTGAAGAAATAAACATCAAAATTTTATAATAAAAAAATTTCTACTAAATATATTATATATATAATTATTCAATTATATTTTTAGTTGAACCATGTAATTATTATATTATTTATTTATTTTACAATAAAACTAAGGTATAGCTCAAGTTTTGACTTGGCTACGTTTAAGTTGCCTAAGTTACCCAAACCCATACTAACAAAGAACCCATGTAAGGTAACTTGAAAAGATCCAAAATAAATAAATAAATAAATGAAGCCAGTCGGATATAGATTTGTTTAACAGCCCAGCTACGAAGACTCATGTAACTTATCAAAACCCTAAGGAAAAAACTAAAGTTACTATATATATATACATCTTATCATATGTATTATCAAGAAGTTCATCTTGTAGACTTGTACCAACTTAGCAAATGAAATATCATAAGCAAGTTCATCGGTATATAAAACCTTAAATAGATAAAGTATGCTTGTAAATTAGAAATCAAACTAATTTCATGTTTACTTAGAAGACCCACACAAGTGTAATCCGGTGGAAAAATAAAAGCTAAGTACCTCTCCTCTGTTTTGACACAGAAATAAATTAACACAGAAGCTAGAAACATGCTATTTCAAGTTGCAACTAGACATTATTACCTCTCCTCTTTATCTCTCTAATTGCACTCATAAATGTTTCCACTTACTGTCATCACCACTTTTTTGAAGAAAATAAATTAGCAAAAATCATCCTAAACCTCCCTTGCAATTCTTGCATTCAATCAAAACTTTAACATTTTGCTACCAATAATTTTAAACTTTTTATTCAAGTGTTGGCATCCAATATTTAATTTAATATAGCATCTGGGCATAAAGATCAATGGCTAGGAACATGAAATATTTCCTATAAAATCAGTAAACTAGGTAGATCCATATGCAACTCTCCAACTTGACAATTGCTAACTATTTCATAAATAAATAGGTATACAATTATGTAAATTATTAGTTGGCTCGCTTGCAAAAGGTCAAGTAAAAGAAAAATCTATGAAGGTGTATTTCTTAATTGATTGAATTGTGAATGTTAGGCAATGATATGCTAAGCCTCCAAGGGCAAGACATACAACCAAGAAAGCCAACTAACCTCTTTAACACAAATGGATAATGCAACTAGAGATAAATTCTAACTTAAGATAATATCATAAAGCTAACAGATTCCAATATCAAATTCTAATTAACGCATAAAAGGAAGCATAAAATAATAGGAATGACCATTTTATTTTTTAATCGAATCGGAACTCCGGTTCAAGTAACCGAAACCAAACTAGTTTGGTGGCTGAACTGGTCTTGAGCCGAACTGAAATTCTGGTTCGGTTCAAGCTGGTACCCGGTTGTGAATTGCTATAGGAATGAGATTTGAGAATCTAAGTTTTTAAAGTGTCAAAAAAGCACAACACAAGCAAACAGATATCTGAAGAGAGATAGATAGAGAATGACGTCTGGATTTTGAAAGGAGATTTAGATTGTATATAACAAGGAGAGGAAGTCCACCTGCTTGCTTTTCTTCTTTTGCTGGTTTAGTAACATCTCAGTACACCACAGCAAAGTGCCAGAGAAGAAGAAGAAAAATGTCAGACAGGCTTCTCATAGGGACCTCCATAAGCATTACCATAGAGAAGAAGAAGAAGAAGATCTTGTCAATACTGTCAACAATTATACACTGACACCAGAGGACCAATGCTTGTAGAGCTTATCCTATCACCTGCCACACTAAATCATTATTATAAAACCATCATTTTACAACATTTATTCTCACATCAAACCCTCACTGCTCAAATCTGCCTACCCGTCACCCCTACTTCAACTTTCACTGCCGGCGACTGCAAAATTCCGTCTAGGACCATACATTCCGGTGACTAGGACAACATTAAGTTGGAGACTTTTTCGTCATTTAAATACTATTTTTGTTGGGTGGTAAAAACCACGAGTAATGGTATATGCCTTCAGGGAATATATTGTTACGACACCCCACGAAGCATTCTTTCCCAGCAGACATGGAAAAACTTCATAGGAGGGAAATCTGCCCAGCTCCCAAGAGAGGACCACGTGTTAGCCTGCATGTGAAGCACTTCAATGATACACTCACTTTGTGAACTAAACAATTAAGAAAGAATAAATAAGTTTGTTGACACTTCGAGGGTTTGAGGGGTCAAGGCCACCCAATACAACTATAAGTTGCAGTTTTATGATATTCGATGCCTTTATTCCATGATAACAGTTCATTTAAATACAAACCAAGAGCCAACTAACTGAGCAAAAGTAGGAAATAACGCTAACAACTCAAACGTGAACTTAAACAAGAAAAGCTAAAATAAAGGAACTAATTAAAACAAAATGACTTGGTCAACGTGGACTTGGTATGTGATCCCTTAAATATCTTGATAAGTTTTTCACAAAACCTCCAGCATGTAACATCTCCTCCCCTCTTACGAAGCATCCTCGTGCTCGAGGATAAAATCAGGAAAATGCTCTTGAATCAGATTGCGAATCTCCCAAGTTGAGTCAGCTGGAGACAAGCCTTTCCAATGGACTAAAATCTCAGTCTTGCCTTTACGAACTCGCTGGTCCAACACAGACTGAGGAGAAGGAATAAGTTGGTCTGCAGAATTAATTTCAGGCAGGACATCCATCACTACATGATCAACACCAAGCTTTTTCTTAAGAACAGAGACATGAAAAACTGGATGTATTTTTGACAGAGTCGGCAATCTCAATTTATAAGCTACCGGGCCAATTTTTTCAATGATCTCAAAGGGCCCAAAATAACGAGCTGAAAGCTTGTAGTTCTTCCTCAAAGCAAGAGAAGTTTGACGATAAGGCTACAGCTTCAAATAAACAAAATCTCCTACTTGGAACTCTCTTTCTGTATTTTTTGCATCATAAATTTTTTTTATTTGAGCTTGAGCCTTGGCCATACAATCACGAACTTCACGAAGCACTTGGTCACGGGCAACAAGCTCTGCTTCTACTACAGCCACCCTTGCTGCTCCAGGAATATAATTCAACAATTGAGGAGGACTTCGACCATAGACAATCTCAAAAGGAGTTTTCTTAACAGTGGAATACCAACTGGTGTTATAACAATATTCCATCCAAGATAGCCAACGTAACCACTCCTTTGGGCGAGAGCTAGTGAAGCAACGAAGATACATTTCGAGTGTGCGATTAACAACTTCACTTCGGCGAACCGTTTGTGGATGATAGCTAGAGCTGAAATTAAATGAAGTACCATTTAAATGAAACAACTCCCTCCAAAATGCTCCTGTAAATGGTGGATCACAATCGCAAACTATCAACTTAGGAAGCCCATGTAGCTTGAATACATTGTCAAAAAATAATTGAGCTACTCCAACTGCCATGTAAGGGTGGGAAAGTGGAATAAAATGTGCGTATTTTGACAATCTATCAACAATGATGAAGATAGTTGTTTTACCATTTGATTGAGGCAGGCCTTCAACGAAATCCATTGAAATATCTTCCCATATTTGAGTAGGAATAGGGAGAGGTTGCAAGAGTCCATCAGGTACTAGATGTTCCACCTTGTGACGTTGGCAAGTGTCACAACAGCGGATAAAGTCCTTGATTTGCCTCCTCATTTCTTGCCTATAAAAATTTGATTTAATCCTTTGGAGTGCCTTCACATAGCCTTCATGTGTGCTGCTGTGAAATTCATTAATAATAGAGGAAGTAAGCTTAGAATCAGGTGGAAGATATATGCGCCATTTAAACAAAATAATTCCATCAACCATACGCCATGGACCTAATGCCTCCCCTTGTTGAATTCCTTCTCGTAAGTCTTGGAATGTAGTGTTAGCATCAACTTCCTCCTTTATTGCCTCTAACCAATGAGGTAGTAATTGAGTGAATGCATATAAGCTACCAAAATTTTCCTGAACTTCATGTCTCCTTGAAAGACCATCAGCTAGTATATTTTCACCTCCCCTCTTGTATTCTACCTTGAAGTCGTACCCCATTAACTTGTAGAGCCAACGTTGTTGGGCACATGTTGTTATCCTTTAAGACCACAAATGCTTCAAACTCTGGTGGTCAGCATGAACAATGAACTGCCTTCCTAAAAGATAGGGCCGCCATTTTTGAACTGCCAGCACTAATGCCAACATTTCTTTTTCGTAAGTTGAAAGAAGAAGATGCTTTCCATGGAGAGCTTGACTGAAATAGGCGATGGGGTGTTCTTGCAACAAAATAGCACCGACTCCAATTCCAGAGGCTTCACACTCAACGATGAACGGTTTAGAAAAATCAGGAAGAGCTAATACTGGAGCTTTAGTCATGGCGAGCTTGAGTTTGTGAAAGGCTTCCTCAGCTGCCACACTCCATTCAAAATAGTCTTTCTTCAGCATATTTGTAAGAGGTGCCGCTATTTTCCCATAATTTTGGATAAATTTGAGATAATATCCAATGAGGCCTAAAAACCCACACATGGCCTTGGGATTTTTTGGTTTCGGCCACGTCATCATTGCCTCAATCTTAGTAGGATCAACAGCTACTCCTTGCCTTGAAATCACATGCCCCAAATATTGTATTTCTTTCTTCTCGAATTGACATTTTTCAAGCTTCAGTCTAAGCTTGTTAGTTTGTAAAGTATCAAAAAAAACTTGTAAATGCTTCACATGGTCATTCCAAGTCTTACTATAAATAAGGATATCATCAAAGAACACCAAAACAAATTTACGCAAGTATTTTTTGAATACCTCATTCATGAGTGATTGAAAGGTTGATGAAGCACTTGTGAGGCCAAACGGCATCACCAAAAATTCATAGTGCCCTTGGTGAGTTCGGAAAGATGTTTTCTCAATGTCATCGGAATGCATTCTTACTTGGTGGTATCCCGAGCGAAGGTCTAATTTGGTGAAGAATTGAGCTCCCTCCAATTCGTCTAAAAGTTCATCAATTACCGGTAAGGAAATTTATCTTTGACAGTAATTTTGTTCAAAGCTCGATAGTCGATACACATGTGCCAAGTTCCATCATGCTTTTATACCAATACCACTAGCGAAGAATAGGGACTGTTACTTGGCCGAATAACTCCCGTAGCCAGCATTTCTTCTACCAATTTTTCTATCTCATTTTTCTAGAAGCGTGGATAGCGATATGGTCGCATTGCAACTGGTCCTTGTCCAGGTAAGAGAGGGATGCAGTGGTCTTGGGGTCTTTGAGGAGGAAGATTATCAGGTTCTTGCAATACCTCTTGATAATCATGCAAGAGTTTTTGCACTTGGAGAGGTACAGACTACTTATCTTCAATTGCTTCTGCTCTGCCCACAAGTTTCAATAGTGTCCCACCTTGTGTTTTCTTTGGCCAAGTCACACTACTGATAACCTTATTTTCTGGTTTACAGGTGCCTCTCAGAGTAACTTCATTGGAGCCCCAAAAAAAATTCATTTGTAGTTTCTCGAAGTCCCATTGGATTGGTCCCAATGTCCTTAGCCATTGCGTACCTAGCACCACATCATACCCTTCAAACGGCAATATAAAAAATTCAGCAGAAAATCTGACCTTTTGGAGCTTCATTGGCACTTGAGTGCATTTCCCAAGACTTGCTAATTTCTCCCCTGATGCCACCAATACTTACAATCTTCCACTAGAGTCAGGATGTAGTTGTACATGTTGAGCTGTTCGCGAACTTATGAAATTTTGAGTACTGCCTGAGTCAATTAAAACCATCAGTGAATGACCTTTAAGACTTCCCTATAGCCTCATTGTCCTTGGTGCTTGAGCTCCTGACATTGCATGAAATGATATAGCTGAAGCTACATCAACAATTTCATCTTCAACTTCCATTATCACGTCATCATCTTCCTCGTCCCAACATGCTTCAATTCGAAAGAGCTTTGGGCAATTGTGTCATAGGTTGTACTTGTCGTTACAATGGAAGCACAATCCCTGCCTTCGACATTCTACAAGTTCTACCGACATCATCCTCTTTGTTGTTGTATTTGTATTACGCTCCTGAGGCCCTATAGTAGTTCGTGTTGGGTTCATTGGTCGAGTAACTGGAAGAACATTTCTCTTATGTACGAGGTCGCGACTTTCATATAGCTTTGCCAATCCCACCGCCACGGTTAATGTAGAAGGTCTATTTGCTTGCATGTCGGTTCGAATGCTATCTTTCAAGTCTGAGATGAAACAACTGACTTTCCTAGATTGAGGGAGAGATCCAGCTTTGGCCAATGTTCTTTCAAATCTGTTTTGGTATTCAATTACTGAGCTTGTTTGCCTCAATCTGATGACTTCACTAAACGGATCGTCGAACTGATTCTGACCAAACGAGAGAATAACCCATTTCTAAAATCCTCTCAAGTCACATATAGGATTTCCTGTTCCAATGTTTGAAACCACAACTGAGCATCACCCTCCAAGTAAAATGACGATAGGGCCACCTTGTCTGATTCAGCAATGTCATGAAGCAAAAAATATTTTTCTGCCCTACTCATCCAAGTAACTGGGTCATCTCGACTGTCGTACCGAGGGAAATCAAGCTTTATGGTTCTTGGAATGAAATTTGGGCTAGAGCTTCCTCCCTTAGAAGAACGTCCACCTATTTTAACACCAGAGCCTTGACTGGTTTCATTGGTGTTCCTGCCACAGATTTTTGGCTCATCTTCTCCATCTGCTCAGTAATGTGTTTGAGAAGATCATTTTGTCCATCTGAGAGAGCTTTAAGCCCCTCCTCAAGCTTCTTCACTTGCTCTTGCAAATCCATAGCCTGGCTTTGATACCAAAAATGATACACTCACTTTGTGAACTAAACAATTAAGAAAGAATAAATAAGTTTGTTGACACTTCGAGGGGTCAAGGCCTCCCAATACAACTGTAAGTTGCAGTTTTATGATATTCGATGCCTTTATTCCATGATAACAGTTCATTTAAATGCAAACCAAGAGCCAACTAACTGAGCAAAAGTAGGAAATAACGCTAACAACTCAAACGTGAACTTAAACAAGAAAAGCTAAAATAAAGGAACTAATTAAAACAAAATGACTTGGTCAACATGGACTTGGTATGTGATCCCTTAAATATCTTGATAAGTTTTTCACAAAACCTCCAGCATGTAACATTCAACCCCAAGAATGCCTAGATATCTACAACACCATGTGTCATCTTGCATAGGGATTACTTCACCTATAAGCCAATCAATAAGAGGTTACTTGTCAAGCTGCATGAGGGTTACTTCACAACGAAGGATGCAGAGAACACTATGAATAAGAGCCCTCCACCTAGCTTAATGAGGGAGACAACTAAGAAAGCAAAGAGAGAGAACAACTAACAAGATACTACAATTAGAAAAATAGTTGCATCAAAAAGAGATTAAAGTGAACCCCAATCTACATTATATTTCCCTATTTTTGTTTAACCCCAATCAATAAAAGAACAATGAACATAGGATTTGCTCACTTGCATCCGAATCACTTTAAAAATCTCTCTTGCCAAAGTCTTTATTCATTCTCATATCTCGATAATTTTATTATTTACAGTTTATCTCGGTCTATAACTGACCCTTTTGTGCAAACTTCTCTGAAAGCTTGCATACCTCTCATTGGTGCAAAACACTGCAGCAACATTTTGGCGCTAGAAGAAGGGTCTACGCCGTGCTCTTCCAACATATAAACTATTAGCAGCCTCGCCAAAGGCTTCCAACATGGGTCCTATAGCAAGGGTTACCAGCTCTAACTCTAAAAATCCTACCTAAGCTAACCAAGGAAGGACACATCAACCAGTCGCTTATAGGCGATTCCGAAGAAGACTCATCCAGTAGGACAAGTAGATGGAGTCAACGTCCGACCAAAAAACCCCCAGATCACCAACGTAGTGGGGATGTTAACTACTGCAGTTCAAACCTTAGTACAATGTTACACAAACGCAAACATAGTGGGAGCCCAACGACAAGACCGACACGTTACCCCGTAAAAGGCAATCTTAGGGAGCCAACGAACATGGTCTCTCCATACTACCTACACAACATTTGCACACCAGTTAGATGCCAGAAATGAGCATCATCACCGACAGTTTCACCGTGTCAATGGGTCATAGGTAGACGGCGACTACCACCCGTAATGAGAGGCTTCCCAAGAGTAGTGGTACGCGAAGAAGTGTATTCAATCGAACAGGGAGAAAGAGGCAACAAGACCCAAATACAAACAACTGCGATCGTTGGGTTGCGACACAGAATAATGAGGGACTTTGAGATGGGGTCATAAAAAGTAGCCTACCCGCTGGCCGTCAACTAGAGAATCTATTATGAGCTCTAGATGAACTTCATGGTGGACGAGAGGAACAAGAAACAGGGTACACGGAGTCCCTATTCTTCGCCAAGGTTCTCCACAAACCCCTCCGAGTTTCAAGATGTCCGACGTCAAAACTTTTGATGGTCGCAAGGACTCACAAGATCACCTAGATGTTTTTAATGACCTAATGGAGTTGCACGAGGTATCCGTCTTGGCCAAATGTCATTGCTTAGCCGTCACGCTTAGCATAGGAGCAAAAAAGTGGTTCTGATCACTCTTGACTGGATCAATCAGCTCGTAGGGACAACTAAGTGCCCAATTTCTATGGCATTTCTAAGCAAACAGGAAATTCTCCATGCCATTAAGCTACCTCAATAGTATTTGCCAGCATAAAGATGAAACGCTAAAGTCTTATCTAGAACAATTCAATATCGAACTAAACCGAGTGGTGAAAGCCCCTGAGGAGTCAATACAAACCCTGATTACGGTCGGGGTCCATCCACAAACCTATTTGTGGAAGGATTTGCAAGCCAAGGACCATGTATCTTTGGCACAATTTTACCGCATGGCTGAAAAGTCCTTGCGCATAGAAAACTCCATGGCAAAAGGGCGACCAATGCCCATACCCACATAGGTGACCAACCGACGCTGAATAGAAGAACCGACTCAAGTCAAAGGCAAAATGATGACTGATGGGACAAACACAAGAAACCACGAATAGACTTTAAGGGTCTTATGCTTCTCGCGACCCCATTTCACCCCATTGGATGCTCTCGTGGAAGAAATCTTTGCGATTACAAAAGAAGCAGGCCTTCTCCTCAGGCTAACATAATTAAAATGGCCAAGAAACAAGCGCAACCCTAAAAAATATTACAGGTACCATTGTGATATCAGGCATACCATAAAAGAATGTTATGGCTTGAAGAAACAAGCGAATAACTTATTTGCAAAGGTCACCTAAAGGATTTTGTGAAAGGCTAATCAAACTGCTCGGATCCTCATCCTAATACCGCTGCGCAACAAAAGCCTCAAGAAGAAGGAAATATCATCGAAACTATTTTTGGAGGACCATATATTGGAGGAAACTCCAGGCAGTCTCCAAACCTTTACGATAGAGAGGCTAGAACTGACCCACATGTAACCGCCAGTAGCCTCGAGATGTAACCAGCCAAGTGCCAACGAGCTGAGGCGAAAGTCGTAAGCTTCGTCAAAGACGACGCGAGATGGGTACACCACCCTTGTAATCACAGCTCGCATAAGGAAACATGAGGTCTATAGGATGTTAGTAGATAATGAAAACGCGATAAATATCCTTTATCACCCCACATTCACAAAAATAGGCATGAGTGATAACTTTTTGAAAGCTGCAGCTACCCACTATACGGGTTCACAGGGGATTCGACGAACTCTCTTTTCTTAATACGCTTGTCATGACATATTTTTGTTCTTTCTTTGTAGATCTTCGCATTCTCATAAGCCTGACTTTGAAATTCATCCATCTCATTCAATTGCAGCAACCTGTTTTCACCTATAACTTGCAAATCAAAGTTAAGAAATTTTGTAGCCCAATATGCATGATGCTTAAGTTCAACAGAGAGATGACATGCTTTTCAAAAAACTAGTCTATATGGGGACTTACCAATGGGGGTTTTAAAAGCTTTTTTATATGCTCACAATGCATCATCCAACTGCAAAGACTAGTCTTTCATGAAATTCGTTTTAATTCCCTATTAGATACCTTTACTTGAACACTAGTTTGTGGGTGATAAGGAGTAGCGAAATG
The DNA here is from genome assembly GCA_009867345.2 of Toxicodendron radicans. NCBI lineage: Eukaryota > Viridiplantae > Streptophyta > Magnoliopsida > Sapindales > Anacardiaceae > Toxicodendron > Toxicodendron radicans. Next base: position 915 of record WYDK02043871.1, on the reverse strand, counting down.
ATGTGTGATACCATATTTGTTAAAAAGATTGTCAAATTGTTTATTGCAAAAATGTTTCCCACCATCACTAATAATTGCCCTAAGGGTGCCAAATCTAGTAAAATATGGTGTTGCTCTATAATTCTAGACTTGGATTTTTTCCAGGTAAGTTAAGGTCCATATGGTCAGGACCCTTCACGGTCACCAAAGTGTTTCCTTCTGGCGCCATTGATATTTCCAATGAGGAGAAAGGCATGTTCAAGGAGAATGGACAGTGTCTCAAGCATTATAAAGATGGAGGATGGAACAAAGATAAGATCTCTATCACCCCAAATGAACCAGAATAAGCAAGCGAAGAAAGTCAAGCTAACGACTTTAAATTAGAATTTTATTTTATTATTTTATATCTCTTTTATATTTTTTACATTTTTATTTTATTTCTTTGATGTATTTTAGTTTTAATTTTAATTTTTTTTTTTTTTTTTTTGCTATCGTTTTGTTATCGTGGGAACAATGAATGAGTTTGGCGGAAGCTTAAGGAATAGAAGAAGAAGAAGACAATTTTGAGCAGAATTGTACATGAGATATCTTATGTTATTTTACATGGTTGTGTCCCGGTTTCAGGATTCATAACTAAAGAATTCCAGAAAGAAACAGTTTGCCATGGCCATGGCTTGGTGGTAAAAAAAAAACGTTGTGAAGAATTCCAAAAAAACCACGGGTTATGGTTACGTATATATAAAAAAAAAAGCGTGCCCTTTAATGTTTAACCTAAAACAATAAACCTTCGTTAGTTTATTTTCTTCTTATTATCATTTGGCCCGCCACTCAAATTTTCTTTTAAATTCTCCTTCTTTACCATTTTTTTTCTCCTTTCCTTCTTGCTTCCTACCATTCTTTAATCCTTCCTATTTTTTCTTTCTCCTCCAAGTAAGC
>WYDK02043862.1:0-15669 GCA_009867345.2 Toxicodendron radicans | reverse complement strand
TTTGGATGGGGTCCTAGAATATGCATTGGACAAAACTTCGCTCTTATGGAGGCAAAAATGGCTTTGGCTTTAATTTTCCAAAACTTCGCATTTGAGTTATCTCCATCTTATGTTCATGCTCTTTGTACAGTTATTACCGTTCATCCGGAACATGGTGCCCACTTGATTTTGAAGAAACTATAGTGTGAAACTGTCAATTGTAGACAAATAAGATAGACATTAAACTGTTAAACATTAGTGTGATTCTGTAGTTTGAAAAATAAACTAGAATTTTGTTGTTAGAAATATTTGAATAAAGGGTAACACTGTACGTTATTTGACAAGCAATGTTACCAATCTAGAATGAATATATGATACCAAATCCCTAAAGATTAATGGATACATGAATGTTCGAAATTTTTCAATTGGAGTTGTGATGGATCCTCTTTCATTAATTACATTCTCCACAACTTTTATTCAAAGGTTATTTAATTATGGCTCTTCAATTATTTTGTTTTAGAACAATATATGTATATATATTTTAGTAATACAATTAATACATATAAAATATATTATATTTCACGTGAGTAGAATTATAAGAAACAATTTATATAGTGCAGAGTACGCTGAACAACTGGTATGGTCTTTAATTTATTACAACTTAAAGAGTATCGTAGGTACATTTTGTGATGAGCAATACAAGTCTACAAAAATTAAGCTTGCATTTGGCATGAAACACTGTATTATTTTATAGGATTAGAGTAGATTGGATTGTATTTGATTGAGTTAGATAAGGTTGAATTAAAGATCTAGATTTATGGGATTAAATTTGTTTAATTCTTAAAACGTCATATGTTGGGACGTTGTTTTTGTATAAATATATATGTATATGTTGAAGATTTTTCTGTTTATATGAGTTAATTATGTGTTAATGAGTTGTAAATTTCAAATTCTTGCTGTTTTATTTTTAACTTGGGTAAACAATTGACTTAATTTGTGCTAGATTGACTAATGTTATGTTATTCCTCTGTTTTTCTTTGTTTTGAGCAGCAAAATTTCAACACTTTCACTCTCATTTCCTTGTATATATATATTTATGTATGCATCAAGGCTGAAATTGCTTCAAACAAAATGAAACAGCTTATGATGTTCTAACGTTTCTGCCAGTTTTGATTAAAAATAATTGTAAGTGTTCATTCTCTAGTTTCTTCAAAATCAAGTAGGCACCTTGTTCCAGATGCACAGTGAAAATTTTACGAGGAGCCTGAACGTAGGATGGAGATAACTCGAATGTAACGCCAAAGTCATTTTTGCCTCCATTAGTGCAAAATTTTGTCCAATGCATATTCGTGGAACCCATTTTAAAGGGATGTATGAAATTTGATTCTTTGTCACCTTATAAATTCCTTCTGAAAACCTCTCTGGTTTAAACTCCAATGCATCATCACCCCAAAGTTCCTGATCATGGTGAAGAAGGACCATCGGCAAGCTGATCTCCACTCCAACCGGTAACGACAAGTTTCCGAACTTTGTTTCTAAAATAACAGCTCTAGTAGCTATAATTGTTGTTGGATATAGTACCTCGTACAATATCATGGACATCCAAAGTCAAATCGTTACTATCATTAGAAATATAAGCAAATTAAATATTAAAAAAAATGAATACTATTGACACTCATTTTTAAGCCAACGAATTAAGCATGTGAGGATCTTAATGAATCCACACGTGAATTGCATGAATGGCATTGATGTGTAGCATGAAAAACTTGGTCACATGAACTTCAAAGATCTTGTAAGGCTCTCAAAGAAAGAAGTTGTGAGATAGTTACCTAAGCTTGAGTTTACCAAAGGTAAAGTGTGTGGACCTTGCCAACAAGGTAAGAAAACTAAGTGTTCACACAAATCATCTTCTTATCTCAACACTTCTAGTGTATTGGAATTGCTTCATATGGACTTGATGGGTCCAATGCAAACTAAAAGTTTAAGAGATAAGAGGTATGTCTTTGTGTGTGTTGATGATTTTTCAAGATGCACATGGGTTTATTTCTTTAGAGAAAAATCTGACACATTCAATGTTTTTGAAAAATTGGTGAAAAGACTTCAAGTTGAGAAGAATTGCCTTGTAAAGAAGATTGTGAGGATTATGAGTGATCATGGAAAGGAATTTGAGAAAATTTACTTTGAAATAAATTGTGATGTGCAGGAAAATTTCTCATGAGTTTTCAGCCCCAAATACACCACAACAAAATGGTGTGGTGGAGAGGAAAAATAGAGTACTTCAAGAAATGGCAAGAGTCATACTAAATGCAAAGAAATTACCCAAAAGATTTTGGGCTGAGGCCATTAACACAGCCTGCCACATTTCCATTAGAGTGTTTTTGAGGAAATGTACAATTCAAACTCCTTATGAGTTGTGGAAAGGAAAAAGACCAAATCTCTCTTACTTTAGTATTTTTGGATGCAAATGTTATGTACTTAATGATAGAGAGAACCTTGGTAAATTGGATGCTAGGAGTGATGAAGGTAAAGTCCTTGGATATTCCTTGAATAGTTGTGCATATAGGATCTACAATTTATGTTCTGAAAAAGTCATTGAATCTATTAATGTTGTTTTTAGTGATGTAGATAATAATTCAGATTTGTGGGGGAATGATGTTTTCAATGGTATGTCTGATCCAAGTGTGCCCACAAAACCTAATATGACCACACCAGAATCACCTGAACCAAAGTCTACTCAAACTATGCCAACACCGACCAATGTGACCACAGCTAGAGCACAGAACAACAACGATTTTCTGAACATGGATGGAATTGATCTTGTTATTGACCTTTCAAATGAGAATACCTTAAGAAGAAGTCTAAGATCTAAGGATCTTCCAACATGGGTCAAAAAGGCTCATCCTTCTTTAACCATCATTGGAAATCCAGAAAAGGTAATGATCACAAGAAGAAATAGGCAAAATGAAATTAACTATATTTGCTATGTTTCTCTTGCAGAACCAAAGAACGCCAAACAAGCCTTGGAGGATGATTGTTGGATTTCAGCCATGCAAGAAGAACTTAAGTAGTTCGAGAGGAATGATGTTTGGACATTTGTTCCTAGACATGAAGGTATAAACATCATCAGCACAAAATGGATTTTCAAGAACAAGACCGATAAGTTTGAAAATGTTGTAAGGAACAAGACAAGACTTGTGGCTCAAGGGTACACCCAAGTATAAGGAATTGACTTCGATGAGACTTTTGCCCCTATAGCCAGATTAGAATCCATCAGATTATTACTTGTTGTGACTAGTTGGTTGAACATAAAGCTCTATCAAATGGATGTGAAGAGCGCATTCCTAAATGGGTTACTAAATGAGGAAGTATATGTTGAACAACTCATTGGCTTTCAGGATCCTCACAAGTCTGACCATGTCTTTAAGTTGAAGAAAACTTTATAGGGATTGAAACAGACCCCCAGAGCATGGTATGAGAGACTTACCACTTTTCTCCTTGAACATAACTACAAAAGATGTAACTTAGACAAAACTCTTTTCATTAAGTGTGGTAACAATGAGTTTATGTGTGCACAAATTTATGTTGATGACATTGTTTTTGGCTTCACATCTAAAACTCATTTGAATGATTTTGTTGCCTTAATGAAAAATGAATTTGAAATGAGCATGGTAGGTGAGTTAAACATGTTTTTAGGACTTCAGATTAAGCAATTTGATAATGGCATGTTTGTTTCACAATCAAAGTATGCTAAAAATATGTTGAAGAAATTTAATCTTGAAAGTGCTAAATATGCTAGAACACCCATGAGTTCCTCTACCAAACTTTCAAAGGATGAAAATGGAAAGAAAGTTGACATTAAACTGTATAGAAGCATGATAGGAAGTCTGTTGTATTTGACTGCTAGTCGTCCTAATTTGTGTTATAGTGTTTTCTCATGATACTAATTATGTCTTGGTTGGATACAAAGATGTTGATTGGGCGGGAAGTGTGGATGATCGAAAAAACACATCCGGTGGATGTTTTTACCTTGGCAACAATGTTGTCACTTGGTACAACAAGAAGCAAAATACAATCTCTCTTTCCACTGTTGAGACTGAGTACATAGCTGCTGGTAGTTATTGCACTCAAATTCTTTGGTTAAAACAAATGTTGAGTGATTATGGTATTAATCAAGATTGTGTGACTATATTTTGTGATAACACTAGTGTTATCAACATCTCAAATAACCAGGTCCAACATTCTAAGACTAAGCACATTGACATTAGGCACCATTTCATTAGAGAACTTGTGGAAGAAAATGTTATCACACTAGAACATGTTAACACAAAATCTCAGTTGGCTGACTTATTTACAAAAACACTTGATCATGAAACTTTTGTGAATTTAAGGAAGTCCATTGGACTCATGCAACTTGAATAGTTGATCTGTTTTTGAAATAAATAAATCATGATGAAGTTACCTTTCCTTAATGTGTTTAAGAAATATTTTTTTGAAGGTGAAAGTGTGGTCTAATTCCTTAGTTTTGATCATTGACCAAAGATTGAGAAATTCCTCAATGATTTTTATTGCAATGGATTTAGAATTCTTGATTTTTTAAATTCTGTTTGGAACTTCTGATGGATCAATTTTTTTTATTTTGGCAAATAATAATGTTTCAATAATGTTGCTTTTTGTGTCGCCACATTGGGATGTGTGTCAACATACATTAGTGTCCGACTTTTTCAAAAGTGTTATCACTTTTAAATTCCACATCTGCTCTATATGTTATAACATTTGTATATGTGCTCATATTTTTCTTCACAAACATTGACTTTAAGTGAAACACATTTAGGGTTACTTTTACCCTAATGGTAAAAGCGCACATATAAATTCATCCTTATCATTTTTGCGCCGTCAACCACGTTCCCACCTTTTTGTGTTTGCCTCCCACTAACCATAATCTCTTCGTGTCTCACATGATTATTTAAGTCCGATTCTTTTTGCTCTCATGGTAAAAGTGAAAACTATGGCTAAGAAAGTAATGAGAAATCAAAGGAGGTCCCCACTTCAAGTTCGTCTTCTTTTGATGAAACTTCATCCGATCATGTTCCATCTGTTGAATCTTCATCAAAATCAGATGACTCACCTATCCAACAGCTCAAAGACAAAAATAAGTCGCCCACACCAGTGAATCCATCATCATCCAAGCCAAAAGCAATGGCCTCTGGTGAGAAGTCCAAAGGAAAATATGTGGTTAAACCAACCACATTAGGTAAAGCTTCAATCTTTGTTTCCAAAAATGTTGAGTCTCAATACAAATATGTGATAACACAAAGTCCGATTGTGTGTGAGTGCAATGTTAATTTAGCTAATTTTCCTGAGTTCGCTGAACTAGTGACTAAGAGAAATTGGACTAAGTCTGTTTTGGAAATGGTTGTTCCTATTCAGAATATTGTCCAGGAGTTTTATTCAAATTTTAGTCCTTCTATTGATGATAAGGGTGACCATTCTAGTCAGGTATGTGTGCGAGGTGTCTGGATTGATTTCAATTCTGATGTGATTAGGATTGTATTAGATTTACCTACTGTTGAGGATTGTGTCGATTTGACAGAGAATGATTTGAATTTGATTGCTAAAATCTTGTCTGGTAGTACTCTAGCCGAGTGGCCCAAGTGTGGGCACATCCTTCCTACTGCCTTATCCCCACTTTATCGTGTGTTGTTTAAAGTGTCTATGTCCAATTAGTCCCCCCACAATGCACAATTCCACAGTTAGGCTTGATCGGACTTAATTGATTTATGGAATTGGTATATGCAAGAAAATATATCTCGGCTCTCTGATCTATTCTCACATTTGAGTTGCTGGTGAATCTAAGAGCACCAATCAAGGGTTACCATTTCCTTCCTTGGTGCATAGAATTGTGTTAGCACCAAAACCAAAAATGATCAGTGTAAAATAGAGACTTAAGATTAAGACCATCTCTGTTTCTTCTTTTAAGCAATCCTATGTTGATCAGATTGGTCCTAAGCCTACGTTTTCTCCATCTGCTTGAAATCTAACACTTGGAATTTGAGACTTCTTGAAAAAGTGCAGCACATTGACACAACACTTTCCAAGATGTTCAAACAACTTACCGAGAAGATGACTCGAATGGAGACTGCCTTTCATCAACGCCTGGACCAACTCGAACAAATCTTCTTAGTGGTTGATCCTGCCGCTCCAGCACCACAAGGCTGATTTGCCCCTGCTGAGAAATCTGAGTCCTCAGATGACCATGATTCTCATATTAAAGATCATGCTGAAGAAGATCATACGCGTGTCGAGAAAGATGTGACCACATATGTGCAACCTGAGGCACACTCATCCTCACTGGAGATGACCCCTACTGCTTCTTTAAAAAGCCAAAAACGAAAACGCAAGTCTTCCACTGCTCCTACCAGAAAGTCTCAGAGGCATTGAATGTTATGAACAAAAAGGGGGAGAGATTTGGAGTTGTGATTGAGGGAGATAAGTTTTATTGTTTTAAAAATTTGAACTATTTGAACTGAGTTTTTTTTTTTTTTTTTTATTCTTGTTTAAAGTTGAACTTTCATTTAGTTTTTTTTTACTCTTCAAGTAAGGGGGAGTTTTGTGTTTAATATTGTTTTGTGTTTTGCTCATTGATAACCTGTTGATTAACTTCTCTTGTGTTTTTTTTTTGTGAAGCAGGTTCCTAAGCTTTGTTCATAATATGGCAAAGGGGGAGATTGTTGAAATCTTATTTGTCATATTATGAACTTGTGTGAGCACAATGGCTAATGTACTCACATTTCAATCAGACTTTAATTGTTTTATATCTACTGTTTGTTTGTGCCCACATTGAGCGAGATTAGGACTTATAGTTCGCAAGTTTATCATCCATGGTTCGCTATCTTCAACTTATTCAGTTTGTCGGCTTTTCATCCATTGTTCGCCAGCTTCTGAAATTTCTTTCAACTTGCCAGCTTCCTATTCGTCGGCTTCTTTGCCTACATTTGAAACATGTAAACGAAAAGAGTATAAATGAAAAGAGAAAAAAGTTTTTACCTTCTTTTTTGCCAGCTTTTTGATTCAATTCGCTGATTTCTTTGATTCATTTGCAAAGCATTTTTAGTTCGCTAGCGAAATTAATTTTCTGATGGAGTTAGATAGAATATAGCTTTTAACTGCAAACGAATTGTTCTAGCACCCTCCCTCTTAATGTTGACGCTCGTTTTTAAGCCAACGAATTAAGCACGTGAGGATAGCAATGAATCCACACGTGAAGCTTTTCAGTGTTGAAATTTTTAATGATAATAAGCAAATAACGATGCATATAAAGTAAAAGACAAGGTAAGTGACTCAAAGGCTTAAACGAAACTCTTACGTCCACTGTAGTTTTTTTTATATATTTACAAAAAGCTTTTTGTTCAAGAAAGACTAAGCTTTTTTTTCTTGTTCAAGATTTGACCTCCCCCAGGAATGAAGAAAAGGCAGTTAGTGGTAATTCTTTTTCTGTTTCTTGTCAAAATAATGAAAGTGAAATAATGTTGTGGCACTATCTCTTAGGTCATTCAAATTTTATGTATCTCAAGCATTTATTTTCATCCTTATAAAACACAAATCCAAAATCCTTTGAGTGTTAAATCTATCAATTATCAAAACATTTTCAATCTAATTTTCCCATTCAACCCTACAAAGTGTCTAGTCCATTCTCAATGATTCATAACGATATCTTGGGTCCGTAAAAAATTAAAAAATTTAACAGGTGCAAGGTGGTTTGTCTCATTTGTAGATGATCACACTAGATTAACATAGGTATTCCTCATGAAAGAAAAATCAGAAACGGGTAAAATATTCAAAACTTTCAAAAATATGATTCAGACCCAATTCCAATCAAAAATACAAATACTAAAGTCTGATAATGCTAGGGATTATTTCAACTCCATTCTAGGAGAATTTCTAACGAAAGAAGGAATAGTTCACTTAAGTTTATGTGTAGATACCCTATAACAAAGTGGAATCGCTGAAAGGAAAAATAGACATTTACTAGAGCTGGCTAGATCACTCATGTTTGCAACAAATGTTCCAAAATATTTCTGGGGGGAAGCAATTCTTATGGCGGCTTACCTTACCAATAGAATGTCGTATAGAGTTCTAAAATTCAACACACCTTGTCACACATTCCTAAAATCACTTCCAACAACTCGTCTTATTTCTTCCATCCCATCCAAAATTTTTGGGTGTCCTTTCTTTGTCCATGGCCATCAACAACATAGAAGCAAACTTGATCCTAGCTATGTCGCTCAAGTGCATCTTTCTTTGGTATTCCTCCAATAAAAAGGGTATAAGTGTTACTCTCCGGTCACAAAGAAATTCTAAAATTCGACGGACGTCACCTTTTTTTTTTAAACTAGCCTTACTACCCCAAAATTGATATTTAGGGCGAGAATTCAACTCAGGAATATTAGTTTTGGGACTTTGAGTCACTCATTGAGTCACCTATCACCATAGAAATCACATTTCTCCAAAGCCTCATTGTCAACTCCCACCTGTCGAAAACATTGAGTTCATTGTTGACTTGTAGGATAAGGAGCACATCTAAGAGTAAACAAAGGAAATAGCACTTCCTCAACAAATCCATGAAGCTGAACCAAGTCCAAACTCGAGCGAAATTCTAGGTAACAATATTTCTAACTCAGATGGTACTATTGATTCCGAATAAGAAAATGATATTATAAATATGCGCATAGCTTGAAGAAAGGGAGTTAGATCATCCATTCAGCATTCCATTGGAAATTTTTTTTCATATGATAAACTATCACCATTTTCCCATGCCTTTACTACTACCTTCATTAAGATACAAGTTCTTCAGAACATGTAGGAAGCTTTCAAATATCCTAAGTGGAAAACTACAGTTGATGAGGAAGTTTAGCTCTAGAAAATAATGTTACTTGGGAAATTACTAACCTCCCGAGAGGGAAGAAACTGGTTCGGTGTAAATGGATTTTCACAGTAAAGTACAAGGCAAATGGGAATGTGGACAGGTACAAACCAAGGTTGGTCACCAAAGGATTTACTCAATCATATGACATCGACTATTAGGAAACGTTTGTTCCAATTGACAAGTTCAATATTGTTCGCGTACTGTTATCCTTGGTGGCAAATCTGGATTGGTCGCTTCACCAACTCGATGTAAAGAATGTATTTCTCAATGGTGACTTGAAAGAATAAGTGTATATGGAAATTCCTATAGGCCTAGAATCAAGATTCAATGTCAGCAAGGTATGTCATCTTAGAAAATCCTTGAATGGCTTAAAACAGTCTCCTCATGCCTGGTTTGAAAGATTCACTAATGCAGTGAAAAGGTATGTGTACTCTCAGTGTCAATCGGACCACACATTATTTGTGAAGCACTCCTCTGATATGAAATTGGTTGTTACCATTATATAAGTGGACGATATCATTCTAACGGGTAAACATGAGAAGGAACTCTATAAGATTAAACAATTCCTTGCAAAATAGTTTGAAATCAAGGATCTCGGGAACCTTAAATATTTTCTCGAAATGGAGATTGCATGGTCAAAGAAAGGTATAACAGTCTCACAATGTAAATACGTTCTGGACTAAATGAAATAGGAATGCTAGGATGCAAGCCTGCAGAAACTCGTATGGACTTAACTGTCAAACTTTTTAATAACGATGATAGTGCACCGGTTGATAAAAGAAGGTATCAACACCTTGTAGGGAAGCTCATATATCTATCTCATACAAGGCCAAACATAGGTTTCTTGGTAAGTGTGGTAAGTCAATTTATGAACAATCCTACTGAGAGTCACATGACACCTGTGTACAGAATATTGAGATACCTCAAAATGACACCTGGTAAGGATCTTTTCTTCCAAAGAACGATCAAGAAGAATATTGAGATATTTTCAGATGCAGACTGGGCAGGTTTAGTGACAACTCGCAGATCAACATTAGGATATTGTTCCCATGTGTGGGGAAACTTGGTGACTTGGAGAAGCAAGAAGCAATTGGTTGTAGCCTGTAGTAGCGCAGAAGTAGAATTCCAAGGCATGGCATAAGGAATTTGGTTACAAAGATAATTGTCAAAATTAAAGGTTCCCTTAGAGCATCCTATTGAAGCATAATGTGACAATCAAGCCACTATCAGTATAGCCAAGAATCCAGTTCATCATGATCGAACTAAACATGTGGAGATAGACCGACATTTCATCAAAGAAAAGATTGAAGAAGGAATTTCAAGGTTAGCTACACTCCGAGAACTGGTCAAACTGTAGATATTCTCACAAAAGCTCTTGCTCGAGCCAACTTCAAAGACTTTGTAGAGAAACTTGGTATGATTAACATGTAAGCATTGGCCTGAGAGGGAGTGTTGAAAGTCAAGCCATTGACTGTTTTATTTGGTAGTTTTGTTTCCTTGTTAAGAGTCTATGTATCAGCTAGTGTATCTTGTCATTTTAAGAGTTTTTTATTTATTAATTATTATTTTCCTTTTACAAGAAGATTGGATTCCTAATTGCCAAATCTTCTTAATTCATTTTTATTTTTTCCTTTTAAGAGAGCTTCCTTTTCGAAATTGTCTCACTATTGTAACCTATTTATTTATGTCTTCTTTATTCAATAAAATGCAATCACGGAAGAAATTGAGTCTAGTTCCTTCATTCTTCCAATCTTCATTTTCTTCAATATCATTTTAATATTTCAGATCGCTTATGCAAATAGTGTGTGGTCCAACCAACCTTATTCATCATGTGACACTGACTTAAACAAAATCAAAAGGAGTGATTGGGAATTGAAGTGTCTACTAGAGTGTGAAACATTTGAAAGAAAGATTAAGAGAGAATGTAAAGTCAGCTAAAACAAATAAGTTGTAGCCGATTTTCTTTACTGATTTACAAAGTTGAAGTCGCATCACACTGATTGATATTAACACCTCCCGTAAATCAAAGTGCAAATTCAGGAGATCAGTAATTGACAACACTAAGCAAAATACGCATGATAACTGATACTAACTTTCAGTTAACAGAAGCAAAAAACTTCTAACTAACTTCTATTTAACAGCTTAACAGCCTTGTTAGTTAAGAAATTTGACCAACTCTTTATTCTTAACTTAAGCTCACTCTTCTTCATTATCTGTAACAGCCCCCAAAAGCTGGACTTCGTAGTAAGTTGCAGCTTGTCTCTAAGAAAACAGAAGCTTTGAGTAGCAAATGGTTTCGTTAGAACATCAGCTATTTGGAATTCTGAAGTAGCATAATTTTCTATAAGTTTGTTATAACTTCCCTAGAAATCAATCTAATCACACACAACACAATCAAAGATTAATCAAGAATACACAACACCGAATTTTACCGTAGTTCACTCGTTCAAAAATGAACGAGCTACGTCCACGTTGAGTTCGAGAACTCTTAGGCTCACTGCACTATGATTATCACTGAGTTTTACAGATTACAACAAGAACCAAGATCGATCATCAACCTCTCTACAAAGAATCAATCAATTGTACAGTCTATCAACTCCTAGAGAAAACCATCATGTTTCTCTATACAAGAATGAAATTCACTCTTTACTTAGTTAATACCACCCAAGATTGACAGATTTACAATAGATCTGAATATCACATATTACTCTACAAAAACCCAACCAAGAGCTATATAAAACCTAATCGATACAAGAAAAGCCCCTTTCTAAAACATTGATGTTTGACAACTCTTTCTGCTTTTATATATTGTTGACCAGCTGAAGAGTTTATAGTCATTGGATCAATTAACCATCAACGCTTCAAATTGTATCTTCATTTAAGTTGAACGACACCGTATTGATTCAGCTTAATAAGACATTGTTGAAGGCTTAACATTCTAACAAACTCCACCTTGAAGCCTACAACTTTTCTCAACATAGCATAATTCTTAATGCAGCAAGTAACTCAGATATTCCTTCTCAGCTCTAGCAGTTTACCTTATGTGTAGGAGGTTCAAGCAGTGCTTGAACTTGGAAGATGTTACCACTTTGGTTCCCATGTCGGCAGGATTCTCCTCAGTTGCAACTTTCATCAGATTCAATTCCCCCTTTGAAATGAGGTCTCTCACAAAGTAATACTTGACATATATGTGCTTCGTTCTCTCGTGGTACACTAGGTTCTTACTTAGATGAATCGCACTGCTACAATCAGAATACACAGTAGCCAAATCATCCAACAGGTTTGCTTATTTCAAGAGTCCTTGAAGCCATATTGCTTCTTTAAAAGCATCATTTACTGCTATGTATTCTGCCTCTGTGGTTAACAAGGCAACCAGAGGTTGTAACTAGGATTTTCAGCTAATACAATTCCCTCCAAATGTGAAATAATATGCAGAGGTGGATTTCCTTGAGTCTCTATCACCTGTAAAGTCAGAATCAGCATACCCAACCAGATCAAGTGCAGTATTTCTGTTTGAAAAATCTAACCCAACATTCACAGTGTTGTTGATGTACCTTAGTAACCACTTCAGTGCAGTCCAATGTTCATTTCCAGGATTAGACATGAACCTACTCAATAGTGATATTGCAAATTTTAAGTCTGGTCTAATACTTATCATTGCATACATTATTGACCCTATAACATTTGAGTAAGGAATACTTTCCATTTTAATCTTTTCTGCTTCTGTTTTAGGACACTTAACTTTACTAAGGATAAAATGATTTGCTAAAGGCATAGTAACACATTTGGAGTCTATCATACCAAATCTAAGGACTAATTTATGCAGGTATGGCTTTTGATGAATTTTCAGTTTATTAGAACCTCTATCTATATCTATCAGCATACCTAGTATTTTCTTTGCACTGCCCAAGTACTTTATATCAAATTCAGCCCCCAATTTAGCTTTTAGGTCATCTATATGTGGCCTAGACTTGCTTATAAGCAGCATGTCATCCACATAAAGTAGGAGATATATTGGCATTTTATTAATCATAATAAAGTAGAAGCAACTATCATACTTACTCCTAATAAATCCAATTCCTATAATGAAATAATCAAAACGCTTGTACTACTGCCTAGGTGATTGCTTAAGGCCATACAAAGACTTGTGTAACAAACAAACATAATCAGGTAAGTTTTTATCTACAAAACCAGTAGGCTGACACATGAATATTCTCTCTTCTAACTCTCCATGCAAAAACGCAGTTTTAACATCTAACTGTTCTAACTCTAGATCACAATGTGCAATAAGTGACAGCATTAATCTAATAGTTTTAAATTTAACTACAGGAAAGAAAATTTCATGAAAATCAATACCTGATCTTTGTGTGTACCCCTTTGCTACTAACCTTGCTTTATACCTTGGAGGGTCAGTCACATTTATACCTTCTTTCAACTTGTAGAGGCATCTGCACTCCACCAATTTTTGGTCCTTAGGTTTTGGAACCAAAGACCAAGTCTGGTTCTATCTCAGGGATTCCATTTCTTCTCTCATTGTTGCGTGCTTTATTGTCTTTGGAACATATGGCATCATCATAAGATTCTGGCCCAACCCTTTGAATATCTACCCCAGCAATTAAAGTTATGTAGATCAAATCTGCATAGATATATCTGGCAGGTGGTCTAATGTCTCTATTTCCCCTATCTCGAGCCAATTGGTATTCTGAAAGATCCTCATGTTGAGTGCCTTCAACATGTTCAATTTGTTGAGTATCATCATCTTGATCAGAATCAGTTTGCATAAATTCCATTACTGAATCAATTTCATCAGTAGGAGCTACTGATGTTGGGTGCCTTAGATCCTCCACCTCAAACTGAGCAGTCATAACTTGATCAGTTTCAGAATTTGGATTACTAAAGGTACCTGCAATGTTGTTAGTAGATTTCCAAGGAAATATATTCTCATTAAAAATTACATCTCTACTAATAATGACCCTAACCCCTGGAACATCTTTTTTCCAAAGTCTGTAACCTTTAGTGTCTTCTTGATATCCTAAAAAGACATACCTAAGAGACCTAGGTTCTAATTTTCCATTATTGGTGTGGGCATATGCAACACACCCAAATATCCTTAGGTGGTTTAAGGTAGGTTTTCTTCCAGACCATCTTTCCTCTGGACACTTAAAACATATAGCATTAGAAGGACTTATATTACCCAAATAGGTTGTTGTGGTTAAGGCTTCTCCCCAAAAGGTTTTAGGCAAGCCAGCAATGAATAAAAGACATCTAACCTTCTCTAATAAAGTTATGTTCATCCTCTCAGCAACCCCATTCTGCTGAGGGGTCCCTTTAACTGTCTTATGTCTCATAATTCCCTGGTCTCTATAGTAAGAATCAAAATCAGAGTTACAAAACTCTAATCCATTGTTAGCCCTAAGTGTTTTTACCCTTCTATCACTCTGGTTTTCAACTAAGGTTTTCCAGGTTTTAAACTTTCCTAGGGCTTCATCTTAGACCTCAACAGATACACCCATACCTTTCTATTGAAGTCTTCCACTATGGAGAGGAAATAACCATTCCCTCCATGTGTTTTGACTTTCTCAAGGCCCCACAAATCAACATGCAGATATTCTAGACTATTTTTAGCAAAATGAGTTCCCTTGTGGAAACTCATTCTATGTTGTTTGCCTAATATGCATGTTTCATAGAATTCAAGATCAATAAAAGAATCATTTCAAAACATCCATTCTGTTTTAACACACTCATACCTTTTTGGCCCAAATGGCCCAATCTCAGATGTCATTTCTCTACAACAGATTTGTTAGTGGACAGAAGAGTAGAATTAAGCATAACAAGACAATATTGACCATATAAAATGTATAAACCATTTCTTTTAATTCCTTTAAGCAAAACATTATCATCTTTATACACTACTATGCAACCATTTTGTGCATTATAATAACAACCAGCCTCATCAAGGGTACCTAAGGAAATTAAATTCCTTTTCAATTCAGGTATATATCTCACTCTAGTCCGCTTAATTAATTTACCATTATGAGTTTTAACAGTTATATCTCCTAAGCCCTGAACTTTACAAGACTGGTTATTCCCCATGAATACAGTCTCATTTTCATCTCTTTTGAAATTCTAGAACCAGTCTCTACAAGGATTCATATGAAAAGAACATCCAGAATCTAATACCCATTCATTATCACTATAGGAGCTAGTAACAGTGAGGGCTTCTGATACTTCTATGTTATTACTAGTGCAAGCCAAATTGCTTTCAGTGTTGGTATGTTTCTGTTTCTTAATCCACTCATAACAGATCTTTTTTAAATGACCAGGTTTGTTACAATAGAAGCATTTTCTAGTTTATCCCTTAGGTTTGTTATTACCCTTGCCCTTCCTTTTTCCTTTAGAACCTAAGTTGTGTTGGGAAACTTTTCCTACTTCTCTTCCTAATTGGCCAGTGTCTGATCTACCTCTAACGAACTGGTTGTTTCCATTTCTTTTTTGAATCTTTAATTCAAGTTCCCTAGATTTCAGCCCAGCTATAATCAATTCTACCGTAGGGACAGTTCCACTATATTGTAAGGCATTCTTTACAACTAGGTAATCATCAGGTAAAGAGTTTAATAAAATCATCGCAAGACTAGAGTCTTCTAGTTGCTGATCAATACCTTTCAATATAAGTGTCATTTTAGAAAATTCATCTAAATTCTCATCAATTGATTTAGAAAGATCAATTTTATATGAAAACAAAACACCCTTTAAAAATGCAAGATTAG
>WYDK02043851.1:0-15673 GCA_009867345.2 Toxicodendron radicans | reverse complement strand
CCCTCAATTTGAGGTGTTTTTAGTGTGTTTTATTCAATGTGTATATTTAAATCAAATATGAGTTTATAATTTTTTACATATAATGAGTTTAACTAAATTTATAGTATAAAATTGCGTTTATCTTATTTTTGGACTTTTTTATAGGATTAGGTAATTTATAAATAATATAAGCTATTTATAAGAGTATTACAATAATTAATTACAACTTATCAATTCTTTTAAAAAATTTCCCGAGGGGCATTAGAACACCCTCATCGGATGTAGCCTAGTCTACCATTGCTTGTTTTTAATCTTTAGGTATTTTATTTTCAGAGAGTTTTAATCTGGTTGAATAATGTATTAGGTCCTATTACTCATTAATCAATCAAGTTCGTTTACCCATTAGCAAAGTGCACAACGGAAATGAATACTTAATGATAATTTTTACCAAGTTAAAACTTAGAGTTCGTTGAGTTCTTTTGAGTGCTAATAGTTGTCAACGTACAAGCATATAAAGTAAAGAAAACAACCAATTTACATGATTCGGCCGAAGCCTACATCCATGGGACTTGATCCAGATGAAAACGTTCCACTATAGAAAACATTCATGATACAATTACAAAGTCAAAGACAAACATCATTTACGAAAACTTCCTATTGTCACAACACTTCAATCTTTGCCCTCTGGTTGAATCTCGCTCTTCTATAGCTAGCTTCACCCATAGACACTCCTGGTCCGTTCTCAAGCTTCACTTGCCGAAGTCGCTTTTCGGTCTTCTCAAAGGAATAACGTTCCAGCCAAGTAAATAGTAAACAAAACTTAACAGAATGTGCTCACAAATGGTAGCACATAAATGAACCATAAACAAAAAATGAACAAGATGTTTCAATGATAAATCGTATCCCAATGAAATGAATGAACTAAAATATAACTCTCTGATTTTTCAGAGCATAATGAAAACGAAAATGGTGGACTGGTTCATTCTTTCTCTCTTGCACACAATGAAGAAGATAAAGATGATCATAATCACATCTATATAATACTTGAACGAAACCTAAGAAATAACTCTCTGAAAATCAGAGCTCAACAAAGATAAAAATGGCCTGGTTCGTTACATGAAAGAGCAAACAAGAAGATGGTAAATAGTGCTCTTAGATGAAGACAAAAACTATCATGTGGGCAGACAAGAAAAGAGAAAAGTTTTTCTCTTGCAAATATTCATTATGCACCTAATAAAAAGATGGAAAGAGAAACCAAAAGGTGAAACAAAAACTAAAAAGTGAAACAACTTTTCTACACCACTTTCTAAGAAAATGACACTTGTAAAGTGGTATCAAATAATCCTAAAAGATAATCAATATTATATCACAAGTGGACAAAAACAAATAATATCTTATATATCAAATAAAATGGGCCACTCAAATGAGATAAGGACACATGTAAAGTGGTCCCAAAAAGCACTTAAAATAAATCAATTAAAATGATAAAAAACATCAAACAAAATAAACTTGAAACACGTCAAAGTCAGACTAATTAAAGTTAAAATATCTGAACGAAATGTGGTAACACATAATGCGTTGTGGGCACAGAATAAAAACAGATAAAATTGAACGAAATGTGATAACACATAATACGATGTGGACACAAAATAAAAACAGATAAAACTAAACAAGGTTTGATTGATCTGTGAGTACATCAGTGATTGTGCTCACACGAGTTCATAATGTGACAAACAATATATTCAACATAATGTTATATCAAGACATAGAGAGCAAGTTACCAAATTAATAAGTTGTAACATTTTGTTAATCAAAGATGAGGAAAATGGAACAATATTGTGTTTTGCAAAAGCTGAAAAATATTTCCACTCAACAACTCATAGCTTGTTTGTATTTGTGAGTTGTTACAAAATTATTATGTGATTGATTGCGGACCGTGAATAAAAGATGTTAAAAAAGTCAAGGTCTATGAATAATATTTGGATGGAACCACATATTAAACCAAATATGCCAAACCGTAGTTTTCATTTGTTGAATAAAATACAATAGTTTTTTTTAATTGTACGTACAATATTTTTAAAGCACTTACACCTGGCTCAGTATAACACAAGACCAAGACCAAGACCACTCAAATTTTACAGGCTCACATCGCTTGACTTGAATTGGCTCACGTCACTTTATTGATAGATAAGGTTATTATTATTATTTTGAGGCATTTTTATTTTAAATGAGAAAAAACACAAATTCTGTTTATATTAATAGGAAAAACATTTTTATCATTTAATCGATATTTTTTTATTACTAAACAGACACTTTTAAACGTTTTTTAATCAGTAAACGAACATTTTATTTCAAGACTTTTTTAAAAGTGTACTTTAACTGATAAAAAAGTATATGTTGAATGCTAAAATGAAACTTGTGTCATTTTTTTTTTCATTTTTTGACAAATTGTCCTCTAAATGATAATATCATTTGATAAATATTCTATAAGGAGAATAATAGAGGAATATCAAATGTGAATTCCCAACAAACAACCGTTCCTTCTACTACTTAGACAATGCAATTTTATTTATATTTTTCAACAAGCTTCAATTGCAAAAATCAGCTGTGATGAACAAATTAATCATAAAAATTATTGTTTAACAATTTTCCCCCACTCCATTCGCAATCATAAAATATTCTTGTTTCAGCTTTTTAATGTATTCAAATTAAAATATACTTTTATATAGTTTTTTGTAAAAAAATATTTAATTAGTTTATTTTTAATTAATAGTTTAGTTTAAAAATATATTACACTACAAGAAAACGGTTGTTTACCGACAGAAATTTTCGTCGGTAAACCGAATAAATCTGTTGGTAATTTCCGTTACCGACGGATTTGAAACGGAAATGGCTTGGTCGTTAAAATGCTCGTCGTTAAAATTTCAACGACGGAATTTCCGTTGTTAAATTGAGTCGTCAAAACAGTCGCTAATTTGTGTCTATATGGTAGTGAAATTTGCCACGGAAAACCGTCATTAAGCCATCTCTATTTAACGTCAAAATAACGACGTTAGCCATCGTCGTTAACATACCGTCGTAAATTCGTCGTTAAGTTCATAAATTTAACGACTTAATTTCCTTCGTTAATCTGTCTCTAGTTAACATCAGAATAATGACGTTAGTAATCGTCGTAAATCCGTCTTTAAGTTGGTGAATTTAACGACTTAATATTCCGTCGTTAAATTAATAATAATTTTTTTTTTAATTTTAGAAAAAGTCAGTGATTTATTTTTGTTTTATTTTTTTTTATTTAATTATGGGAATAATTAACAAATTGAATGGAAAAAATAGCATAAATAAATATAGAAAAAAAATGTATATACACATCCAGTTCAATAAAAAACAATGGCAGTAATAATAGTAAACAATGAGTAAAAAATAATAATAGATTACAAAAGAGTAGTCATGTGGAGGCGGTGTTGTCGTTCCCCTCAGGTGGAAACCGATGTGGAAGATGAGGCATGCCCAGTCTGGTAAATACGGTCTCGACGTAAGACTCAAACTCTTTTCTTTGGAGCTCCGACTCTGAAAACCTGCTCTGTAAACTCTCCAAGCGTGCATCACGGTCAGCTCTCTCAGCCTATAAGCGGGCCACCTCCGGCGCTAAAGTATGAGCAGAAGTGGTACTCGGCTCTGAACACCCAGCTGCTGAAGAACTGACCCTATCGTAGTACAAAGATGCTTGAAAGCCAAGTCCGTAGACCCTCTACTTCTTCTCCCCACCGACAATCTTTAAATATAAGGCTGCTTGATCTACTTCAGCAGGGCCTCTAGAGGCAGCTGCCACCTGGGTCATCTCCTCCTCTAACATGGAATGCCACCTATCCTGCAATAACATATAAATGTAAACACAAGTTAGAAACGTAAAATTATATGTATAAGCAATTTTATTAATATTTTTAAAATGATGTAACAACTTACACTTGTTTCTCTTGCCTTCACATCCACACAATTTATCCCATCACCCTTACGCGTGTGGATACACACAAAGACCTCCATTGGGCTTGGTCGACGACCCAATGACTTCGCCTATATGCAACAAAAGAGCTCATTAATAAAGGATATTCATAAAGTCATGTACACAAAGCATATATAATATAAATAAAAGTTGAATTCAAACTCACAATAGTCTCCGCATGCTCAGCGTGGGATCGAAATGAATTCTTTTCAATATTTTGAAGATAAAAAAATTCTAATCTAAGAGGAAATATGTAATTTTTATTTTTGTTGAAAATTTTTGTTGTCATATTATGAACTTGTGAGCACAATGGTTGATGTGCTCACAATCCATTCAGACTTTATTTGTTTTAATGTTTGTTGTGCCCATATCGTGCGATGTTAGCACATTTTAGTTCAGTTTTTTTTTTTTCTCCTTAGTCTGACGTGGACATCCTTTTAAGATATTATTGTTTAGTATCTTTTTCATTTATTTGATCTTTTTTTTTGTTTTGCTTTAAGGTATATTTTTTTGGGACCACTTTCCAAGTGTCTCAACATGAGTGGATGGTGCAAAAAAAGAAATGTACCTTTGCTAAAATTCCTTCTTTTTGCAGGAGCACAACAAATTAAATATTTGTTGCAAAAAGTTTTTAATCTTGTCTGACCACTGGCAGTTTGTCTTGTAATGTCGTTCACTTTATATCATCTTTTTTATACAAGAAAGAAAGAGACGAACAACACTTTTGTAGTCCGCCATTTTCATTTTCTACGAGCTTGGATTTTCAACATTTTTTCTTGGCTGTTCAGTCTCATTTATTTGGATGTATTTATCTTTTAATTATCTTGTTCATCCTTAGTTTTTTTGGTTCATTTATGTGATGGTTTGTGTGAGCACATTCACGACAGTTCAGTCCACTGAACATTTGTTGGTTTCGTTGTTGTACTGATTGAAGACTGAAGCGTGGCTTCAGCAACTGGTGCTTGGGAAGAACTCAGGCAGACTGTGAGTGTTGCGAGGTGAAGACTAGCTATAAAAGAACGGGGTGCAACCAGAGTATGGAGATTGAAGCATTATGACAAAGAGAGTTTTTCATATCTGATGCTTGTTTCTAACCTTGTAATTGTACCATGAATGTTTTCTATAGTGGAAAGTTTTCTCTTGGACCAGGTCCCATGGATGTAGGCTTCTCCCAAATCATGTAAATGGTTGTGTTCTTTATTTTTATGCTTGGATGAATGCTTGCAATCAACTCCATAAACAACCCAATGAACTTGTAATTTTAACTTGGTAAAATTTTAGATATGTTTAACATTTCCGCTATGCAAACACTTTTGTGAGATAACAAATGTGTGGTAACATTTCTAGTTTACAAGCAAAGGGACCTTACAAATTTTTCTGTAGTTTATGAAAGCTTAAAGGATATTCCAACTTTGAAGGATTTTATCAAAAACTCTAAAGTTTATAATATTTTTGTTTAACAAAATTAGGAATTATCTTAGAAAATTCAATGATTGAGTATGACAATAAGTCTTGAGTGTATTGTTTTGTTAGCCACAATGTCTTTGAAAGACAGATGACATAAGTCTTCACATACCTCAATGAAAGTGTTTAAGGTAAAAACAGAGAAACTCAAAGAAAATTCTAGAAATTTAATGTATTGTTTTTCTTAATAAACTCTATAGTGTACAATTACCTTATATATAATAACAGTAAAGTGAAGACTTTAACTAAGCTTAATAGAAAACTAACTACAGTTAACATGTAGTTAACAACAGCTTACAAACCAGCTCAGTTCAGACTTTAACTAAGCTTAACAGAAAACTAATTGCAGTTAACATGTAGTTAACAACAGCTTGCAAACCCAGCTCAGTATTGTTATACTAACATCGTCCCTTAAACCAAACCATGGAGGTCTTCACTTAATCATTATTCTTCTTATTATCTTAGACTATTTCACTAACATCCTCCTTTAAACTAAACTAGAGAGATGTTCATCAGTCGTCCTTTTACCAACATTCCTTCTAAAGTTGGACTTAATCATTCTTCTTCTTGTTATCTCATCCATACTGAATTGCATTATTATTTCTCCTACTTCAGTTGCACTTCTTGGCTTAGTAGCAAACACAAATTCAGTAAAAGCATATCACAATAGCAAAACTGACAAAGATTCATCAACTCTAGGACCAAACTTAGCAGAACCACAACAAAACAAACTCAGTAGAACTACATCACATTAGCAAACTGACAAAGCATATCACTTAAGCAAAACTGAAAAATCTTCATCAACTCTAGGATCAAACTTAGTAGAATCACAGCAAGTCAAATTCAGTAGAACTTCAGCAAAACAAACTTAGTATAATCACATCACACCAGTAAACTGACAGAGCATAGTACCTCAGCAAAACTGTCAAATCTAGGATCAAACTTACTTGAACCATAACAAGTCACAAACTTAGTAGAACCACATCACACCAACAGACTTGACAAAACATCAACAACTGCTTTATTTAGGCTACATCAGTTCTAGTACCGAACTTAGTAGAAATAACTTTTGGTCAAACTTCATTGAAATCACCTATCAAGCAATTTAAGATCAATTTATAGTAAGAGGAGCTTTAACTGTAAGGTGATCTCTGAGGAATTCAAATATGGATGCTGATAGAGCCTTTGTGAAAATATCAGCTTTCTGATACTCTGTGGGAACATACTGAACTTTCAGTTTGTTGGCAAAGTCTTGTTCCCTTACATAGTGAGCATCCAACAATATGCTTGGTTCTTGCATGAAAAACAAGATTAGATGCAAAAGATTCATCAATTTGATTATCACACCAAACAACATGAACTTCAGATAATTACAAACCAATTTCAGAAAATAAGCTTTGAAACCAAGCTATTTCAGTAGACCCTTGTGCCAATGCTTTGTATTCAGCCTTAGTAAATGATAAGGCTAAAACCTTTTGTTTTCTATAACTCCATTGAACTAGATTTGGTCCTAGAAACAACAACAACCACTTGTAGACCTCATGTCCTGAATACTATTGGCCCAATCAACATCAGTATAACATTCTAGATTAAGTCTATGAGCCTTACGAATATGAACACCATAGTTGAGAGTATCGTTGATGTACCTAAGGATTCTTTTACATGCCGACCAATGTAGCTGAGTTGGTGCCTTTAGAAATTGACTCAGCTTATTCACTGAATAAGTTATATTAGGCCTGGACAAAGTCAAGTATTGTAAAGCTCCAATTGTGCTTTTATACAATGCTAGTTTATCAAATAACTGACTATCTTCAAACGTTAACTTAGCTCCCACAGCCATAGGAGTAGAACATGGTTTAGAGTTCGACATACCAGTCTTGACAAGAAAATCTCTGACATATTTTTCTTGACTCATATAAAGACCAGATGCATCTCGAAGTACTTCAAAACCAAGAAAATACTTAAGAGAGCCAAGGGTTTTCAGTGCAAACTGCTTATTTAGTGTATGAACTATTTCTTTCACCATATCATCATTGCTTCCTATTAAAAGAATAGCATCCACATACACTACTACATACAACACTGTCCATTTTGTTTGTAAATAAAGAGACTAGAATCTGCCACATAAGTTATAAATCCCCAACTTAGTAAAACATGTTTGAGTTTTTCAAACCAAGCTCGTGGAGCTTGCTTCAGGCCATATAAAGCCTTGGTTAACTTGCAAACATGATGCGGATTCTTGGTATCAACAAATTCTTCAGGTTGTACCATGTAGACTGTCTCAGCAAGTTCTCCATTGAGAAATACATTGTTGACATCTACTTGTTGGACATCCCAGCCATAAGTAACTGCAAGACTTAAAATTACCTTGATAGTTGCGGACTTGATAACTGGACTAAATGTCTCAAGATAGTCAATCCCATGTGTTTGCTGAAAGCCCTTAGCTACTAACCTGGCTTTGAACTTTTGAATAAAACCATTGGGGTTATATTTAAGTCTGAAAACCCATTTGCTGCCAATTATGTTCATATCAGGTTCAGCTAGAACAAGCTACCAAGTTTCATTAGACATGAGAGCATTGAATTCAGCTTGCATGGCAGCTTGCCAGGATGGATGAGAGAGTGCCTAAAAAACACTAACTGGTTCAGTTTTTTCAAGATGAGAAGAAACAGGTGAAGACACAAGAGAACTGGAGGTATTAGATACTAATTTAGAGTTATGAACTTTGGCTTTAGACCCAGTGATCATGGGATGTGTATTTAGGTCTTGGGAAATCTTAGGATTGACTGAACTAAATACATTAGTATCAAATGGAAGGTCAATAATAAGTTGAATTGTATCACAGGACTGGTCAGAAGAGCTAGAGTCATATGATGACCAAGTAGACTGTGGCTGAGTATGTCCAATTGGAACTTGAGGAATATTTGACTATCTAGGAGAAAGAGACTATGACAAAGTAGAATGTTGATGATCATGTGCAATTGGAACTTGAGGAATATGTGACTGAGAGAGAACAAGATGAGAATAAGAGATAGACTAAGGAATATGCCAAACTTGAAATGAATCATGTCCATCATATGAAGACTTTGAAGGATGAGCACCTGAGAATTTTTTAGCAATTGGAAAACTAGACTCATCAAACTTAACACTTTGACACACATATATCTTACCAGTAGAGTGCAAGCACTTGTACCCCTTATGATGCAGACTATAGCCAACAAAAGTGCATTTAATAGTATGAAAATCAAACTTATGAGATTTATAAGGTCTAAGAAAGGGATAAACAGCACAACCAAAACTTTTAATAGCTGAATAAGTAGGAATTTGTTTAAACAGAACCTGAAATGGAGACATATTTGATAAGACAAAGGAGGGTAATCTGTTAGTGAGATAAGTAGCAGTTTGAAAAGCAAACCACCAATACTTAAAAGGCATACTTGCTGGAGCTAGCAAAGTTAAACCCTGTTCCACTATTTGTCTATGTTTCCTTTCTACGCGACCATTTTTTTTATGAGTATAGGGGCATGGGTGCCTAAACAAAATGCCATAATCTTGAAAATAAGAAACCAGACTTCTATATTAACCTCCCTAGTCAGTTTGGACACATTTCAAGGTTATGTTAAATTGTCTCTCAGCAAATTTATGAAACTGCTTAAAGACTAGTTGTGTTTCAGACTTTGTTTTCAGAGGAAAGATCCAAAGTAAACCTACTATGATTATCAAGGAATTGAATGTAATACTTATATCCTTCTAGAGATGGAATAGGTGAGGGTCCCCGTCCCCGTCCCCAAAGGTCAAAGTAAACTAAATCTAAAGGATGAGATGCTCTAAATGGGGATCTAGGAAAGACATATTGATGAAGTTTCCCATATTGGCATGATTTACAGAAAACAAGATCAGTTTTAACAGAGTGATTCATATGTAAAGAACTAAGAACATGTGCAAGAACAATAGCATTAGGATGGTCGAGTCTCTTATGCCATAACATTGCACTAGATTTCTCAATTGAAAAAGACTGAATATTGCTCATTTTATTGACTGTAGTAGCAGCATTACAAGTAGGCACAATTGTAGAGGACTGAGTCTCATTAGTACTAATACAAAAAGAATCAGATTCACAAGGCATAGTGTCACATGATGTAGGAGACAATGATTGAGCAGAAAAAAATACAACATGATTATTATCTGATGAACTAGAAAAAGGAACAACATAATTCATTTGAGAAATAGAATGGAGATAATCAACAACCATGTTGGTAAATGAGGTAGATGAAGTAGCTAGAATTTGAAGTTGGTACAAACCATCCTTAAGCTTTCCTTGAAGAAGTACAACTTGGGAATGCTTGTCCTTAACCACACAATGATCAGCAAAAAATTCGACAATGACATTATTGTCTCTAGTAAATTTGGAAATACTTAACAAATTTTTTGTAATAGAAGGCACACACAACACATTCTTAAGATAAAGACATCTTGAATAACAGTGTAAAGAGGTAAAACTAGTATGTGATATGTGAAGCAACTCACCATTACCAACCTAAAGATGCTCACTGCCTGTATAGTTGGAATTCATTGTCAGCTGAGATAAGTCTGAGGTCACATGATCTATAGCAACAGAGTCCATGTACCAAGATGCATTCTGAACAGTTAAGGGAGTAGCAATGAAGTTGACATCATGATTAGACTGATTTTGAGATTGTGCCTATGCCAAAAACATCTGATTATGCATGTGATTTTAAACTTCTATCATAGGTTTGATGTTAGTTTCACAAGCAACAATTTCTTGGCTAAGAATAACTTTGTATCTTCAGGCTACTCTAGACCACCAGAGTTCTTTCAAGGGCCACAGTATTTTCCTGTGAATTCTCAATAATTCTCTCACAGTTCTAATTTGGGGCCACAAATAAGTCTGCAACATGGTTTGCTAAATGGTTTTTCATCATCAATTTACTCTACATCTGGTCCACCAAATCATACTCACTCTAGTATTTCTTCACAAGTCAACTCAACTTCTGGAGTGACTCTTATTACCTCAATAATGTTGAAAAACCATTTGGCAGACCATGTTGCATACTCATTTGTGGCCCCAAATTAGAACTGTGATAGAAATGTTGAGAATTCATAGGAAAATAATGTGGCCCTTGAAAGAACTCTGGTGGTTTAGAGTAGCCTAAAGATACAAAGTTATTCTTGGCCAAGAAATTTTTGCCTGTGAAAACTAACATCAAACCTATGATAGCAGTTTAAGGCAAGATGACCAGATTTACCACAGACTTGACAAATAAACTTGCCTCCTTCTCCTTCTCCTCCTCTCCCTCTATCTCTACCTCTGCCACCAACAAAATATTGTGAATAAAACTGATTTGGTTGAGCTGAATTGAGAAATTGGTGTTTAATGACAGGATGTTGAGAGGTAAAAGTAGGAGGTTGATGAGTACTAAATTGAGATTGTTCACCAGAAACCTAGGAATGTGCATACTGCGATTTATTGCTTGCCACATTGAAGAAAGACTGCCAACATTGACTAAGCTTCCATGAAATTCAGTATTAACAACAGAATGTAATGCTGAGTTAGCTTTTTCTAATCGAAGTTCAAATCTTTGTAGTATAATCTACGCCTCTTGTACTGAAATAGGATCCAATTTAGATTCTAATCAAGTGGTTATGTTAACTACAATAGCATCATACTCACAGTCAAGACCATCTAGAATATAGTTCAGTAATTCTTCATCAGGAGTCACAATTCCACTAGCTGCCAAGATTTCAGCAAATCCTTTCATTTTGACAAAATAGTCATGAATATTGAAACTATTCTTTTTAGTATTCTATAACAGATTTTTAACATGCAATGTCTTTGTTCTTGATTCAGTAAGAAATTCTCTCTCTAATGTAAGCCAAATATCAGCTGAAAACTGATACTTAGAAATAATAATGAACATAGATTCAAAGATAGAGGCAAGAAGCCATCTTACTAGCAATTTGTCAACCTTCTTCCATAGAGCATATTCTGGATTAGGTTTTGTTGTCACGACAGATTCTAAGGTTGAATTTTCCAATTGCACTTTGATAAACTGTGCTGGACATGGAATCAACCCTGTAAGATGATCTTCGAGATCATGAGACCCAACGAGGAACAAAACTTGTGATTTCCAAAACCGATGATTATCTCTTGTCAATTTAGGTGAAATAATCTGAAGTGCGGAAGAAGACATTGAGTGAGAATTTACAAAATTAATTGATTCAGGACAAATTTTGTAGATTGAATTGTTTTTTGAACTGTTTGGATTAGGAGAAAATGCAGGAAAATGAGCCATTTTGACGTTTGTCAATGGCTCTGATACCATGAAAGTGTTTAAGGTAAAAACAGAGAAACTAAAAGAAAATTCTAGAAATTCAATATGTTATTTTTCTTAATCAACTCTACAGTGTTCAATCACCTTGTATCTAATAACAATAAAGTGAAGACTTTAACTAAGCTTAATAGAAAACTAACTGCAGTTAACGTATAGTTAACAGCAGCTTACAAACTAGCTCAGTTCAGACTTTAACTAAGCTTAACATAAAACTAACTACAGTTAACTATAGCTTACAAACCCAGCTTAGTACTGCTATACTAACACTCAATATATACGAGAAGAAGAGAAAACATATAATCAAAGTTTGAGGAACATAGATATATATACCTAAAGTTCTAATCCTCTTTGTGGCATTTTAGACAGAAGGATTCTTCTGCTGTTAACCATTATCCAGGTCCATTTGAACTTTGTGTAATTTGACATTCTTTGTTTGCTCTCTTTTCATTATTAATAAAGTATGAATTGGGATGCTTACAGAGCTTCGTCATAGTGACAACATGTTATAATTATAGGAAAAGTAGTCATACACATCTTAAAATATATCTCAAAATTCACATTTCAAGTGATATGTCATTTTATTTGCTATTACCATCTTATTCACTAAATCACTTCATTTACATTTTAACACCATATATGGATAAACATTATTTGAGATATGAATTATGGGATAATTTCTTAGATGTGTAGTATTATTGTTTTATAGAAATATAAAATAATATGGATGAAAGTGAATTTTACAAAACTATAAGAGGCTAAATGATTTCATCCACGTGCTCTTATTTCAATTGTACGACTTACAGAAGACTTTTAGGAGGCGTTTGGTTCAAGGAATGTTGTATTAGTGTGAATGTTATATTAAGGGAAAAATATATTACCTTGAAAGATTACTAGGAATGTTATATTAAACGTGTTTGGTTGGGAAGAATGAATTGGTGGGTATATTATATTAATATGTTTGGTTGGGAGAAATAAATTGATGGGTATGTTATAGAAATTACTGAATTGCCCTTCCTTTTTAATAATATTATTATATTGTTATTATTTAGATTATTAATTATAAACCCCTACATTTAAAAATTTAGCTAAAACACTGCCATAATAAAAGTTTAAAAATTAACGAAGACACCTCCACCCACCCAACCATTGTCGGCGGCTGGCAACCAAACGACGCACTACCATCTAAATCTAGCCGGCTGTGCGCCGATCTGGCCAGAAACGGCCAGATCGATAAATCTGGTAGGAAATTGCCATAACTAGTCTGGCTGTTTCCTGGTGGTGGTGCCCAGATCCGGCCACTTATGCGTAATATTTTTCAAGTTCATGGGTATTTTTGTCTTAAAAAAATTGTATATAAGGATAAAATAGTCCTTGAATTTTTTTGTAAATTTTTTTCAAAACAAGAGCATTATTATCCAAAAATTTTAGTAGTTCAGCTTAAAATTATAACAAAATTAATATTACCAAGTAATCTTAAAATACCTAATAAAATAGGAGTATTCAAATTATCACCTATATTACCAACCGTAATTACTATTGATTTTAAAAGATTATCAGAATCGTATATTACTTGACAACCAAACATAGTAATATAAGTAATATAATATGATATTACCTTAGTAATATGTGATAACCTCTAACCAAACAACCCCTTAAAGCTATTGATACTTTTATAGTAGCCAACCGCCCACTTAGGCGAATTAATTAAATCCACCATGTCTACAATAATTGCAACAATTGCCACTTGTTTGTTTTTTTTAGATTAATACAAAATCACATTCATAATAAATTTTAAAGAATTTTCAAAATCTCACAGCAAAGGAAGAAATTATGTGTGGTAGATAATATATCCTTTGTATGTCATTAATTATGATGCAACATTACGAAATTTAATAAGATGTGACCCTGTGGCCCTCTGAGCTAGAAAGACCACATATTCAGAAATTTGTAAGATTCTAACCACATTTTGGTCATAGGAAAATGTGTGGTAATTCTTTTTTTTTTTTTTTTTTTTTGGTAAGGTTTATGAAAGTTAGAATATCAACACTGTCTTATCTTAGAAAACTGGATGATATAGCGAGACCATAACTATTGTGTGTAAGTGTACGGGTAGCTACGAAGGAGAGAGCCATAACCTTGGTAGAAATTTTGAAAAAAAAAAAATTTGTAATTAATTTATTACATAGTATTTAAGTTAGTTTTTTTGTTTTTATAAAAAAAAATTAATTTTTTTCAATAAATTATCTAAACTTTCGAATACTTTTTTTGATATTTATATTATATTGTGGGTATTATCTTTATTTCTCTACTTTTTTTTTAAATAAATAAGAATATATATTTCAAATAATAAAACTCGTTAAATTTAAAAGTGTTTGCTTATTAATAAATTTTCTCGTATCAACAAAATCGAAAAAAAAAAATTATAAATGAATACATAGTCATCACCAAAATTAATTTATGGTTTCTCAGTAGACTTTCACAAACCTCTATATATATGAGAAGAAGAGAAACACATTATCAAAGTGAAAGGAAGATTACATAGATATACCTAAAGTTCATTGTGGTATTTTGGAAGCTATTCTTCTTCTGTCAATCTCACCACTATTTCCTATTCCTTCGAATTATCCAGGTTCGTTTGAACTTTCTCTAATTTGGCATTGTTTGTTTGCTCTCTTTTATTTATTTATTTATTTTTTTCTGTATTTTGGTTTGCGAAATTCATATTGAAGATCAAGTTCTTTCATTTATATATGCACCAGAATACCTTGTTCAGAATAATTAAGTAGTTTCTCTATTCACAAGGATTTTTACATGGTTCTGCCGAAGCCTACATCCATAAGACCTGGTCTAAATTAAAGCATTCCACTTTAGAAAACATTCATGATATAATTACAAAGTCGAAGATTAACACCAGTTATGAAAACTCTATGTTGTCACAACACTTCAATCTTCACCTTCTAGTTGAATCTCGTTCGTCTACAACTAGCTTCACCCCGAGACACTCTTGGTTAGCTCTCAAGCTTCAAATGCCGAGTTCTCACTTCAGACTTCAACAAGGGAATCAACGTTCCAACCAATGTTCAAGCAAAGAAAAACCAGAACAAAATGTGCTCACATTCGTAGCACATAAATGAAACAGCAAGTGATAATAAATATTATCGAGATATTAATCCATATGAAAGGAAAATATAAATGGAACGAAACTAAGATAGAACTCTTTGAAAGATCCAGAGCACCATGCCACTGCAAAATATCTTGTTTGTTCTATCTCTTGTGCAAGGAAGAAGGTGATTAATAGTACCCTCTTGCTCAAGACAAAGACTGCCAGGTGAGTAGACCAATGGCTGACAAAAAGTGAAACAAATCTTCACTTTTGTGTGCCAATAAAGAGAATTTCAGACCTGAAAAAGTTATGTAACTTTTTGGACCATACAAGTGAGATGAAGACACCTGTAAAGTGGTCATTACATTCTCAACAAACATGTAAACAAAATTCCTAAATAGATAAAACATATAACACCTGGATAGAAACAAAATCAGACTCAAAGTTAGTAAAAGGTCTGATTATAATATGTCAACATAAATCGAGTGTGCACACGAAATAATATCAGAAAAATAAAACTTCAACATCTGATTCAAACGTGCACACAACAGATTATGAGCACACACTTATTCATAAGTTTGACAAACCAGGGATCTTAACAGTAAGTTTTGTCCTGGTTAACCATTAAGCTCATCCAAAAACCTCATAAAATTATCCTAGACTTTATTTTGAAAAAAATTCAAGTTCAAAACAAGATAAGGTATGTCTGACGAATACAATTGAAACCTTATTTAAGTCTCAAACTAACTCAATCCTAGGCCTTACACATGATAT
>WYDK02043806.1:0-15693 GCA_009867345.2 Toxicodendron radicans | reverse complement strand
TTATTTTGACAGTTTATGTATCATTTTGATATGTATATATTGAAGAAAAAGATATTAAACATATATTATGTAGCTTGGTTTTTATATATATAAGAAATGTGCGCACCTATTTTATTATATGATTTATGTTTCATCTTGCTACAGTAATATATTAATTCCCATATTTCTTATCTAGCTATTAAGTTATTACATTATGTATCTGAGGTTGACACTATTTATGTGCCTCAGCCTTGATGAAACATAGATGATGAAATGATTGAATTACAAAGTAACCATACCGTTGACATGTTGCTATTTCGTTGTATCATTATCTATTGGGTGGCCATGATGCCTTGCTAGGGGTCAATCTTGGTTTGTGTGTAATGAGACAATTAATTAGTGTTAATCGCGATACTACTCACTGCCAACATGATAGTGAGCATACGGGTCACACACATAAATGGACAGTTTAAGGTTTATAAGAATTGAGGGGCAATTTTGTCTTTTTGATGAAAGGGTATTTTGGTAATTTTACTGTGCAATTAAATTTTCTGAGGTCGATGCTTGTGTCCAATTTTATATTGGAATTTATTTAGCAAAGTTACGTAAAGAATATTTTGGTAATTTGTTTTGCAATTAAATTTGTTGTGCAATTTTATATTGGAATTAACATTAACAAATTACATATTAATTAATAATAAATTAATATTAGTATTTATATTAATATTAATGAATTTAATTAAAATATAATATTCTTGCTATTCCAATTAGGAATATGATTAATCCTATTCCATATTAGAATATGGTTTCTTAGAATGCACTATAAAAGGAGTACTTAAGTGAAACATTATATTCAATCAAAAACCCTAGCCATTGTTCACACGGGTTACTGTTCACAGAGAGCTTTTCTCTGAAAATTGAGTATTTTCTTTATTCCTTGAAGCCAAGTCTTTATCTAGCAAATCAACCTTTGGTGTTTAATCCTGCCCTTGCATAAGTTCAATCCTATACTTGGATTGATTTGCGAAATTTCTAGTTTTGAGAAAGAGTGGTGGAGTCGTCTACGTTGGTAAGAATCTCTAAATCCTTGTATGGATTTGATTATACTGACTTTAACATGTAAACTATACAATCTTGTATTCGGATCTTGGAAGGAATTGAAACTGAAATTTTATGTACCATGTATTTCCA
The DNA here is from genome assembly GCA_009867345.2 of Toxicodendron radicans. NCBI lineage: Eukaryota > Viridiplantae > Streptophyta > Magnoliopsida > Sapindales > Anacardiaceae > Toxicodendron > Toxicodendron radicans. Next base: position 14,523 of record WYDK02043806.1, on the reverse strand, counting down.
TTGCTTTTCTTCTTTCGATTCCTAACAATCACACTTGGCGTCCTTTTTTTATATACTCCCACTCGGTCAGCCGAGCCGAGTGGTGGGTGTTTTGAATCCTTGTTTGACTTAACATGTTTCTTTGTGATGATTCCAAGTCAGCTAGTCACGCTGAGCAAATCGGATGGTGATCAAGTCTCTTGAGTGGAGGAGCATTATCGTTGAAGGCGTACAAGTCGGCTTAAGTATAGTTGTTCGATAACACCAAGTCAAGTCATCCTTTGAGAGTGAAGACTCTTCGTGAGCAAGGCCAAGTGAGGCCGAGTGGAGACTTTTTGTGGGTGAGGCCGAGTGGAGACTCTTCATGAGCGAGGCCGAGTGTGGCCGAGTGGAGACTCTTCGTGAGCGAGGCCAAGTGTGGTAGCATGGAGATTCTTCGTGCACGAGGTTGGGTGAGGCCTGTAAGGATTTATCTAAATCATATAATGGCAATAGAAATATAAACAAAAATTTAAATAATCCAAAGCCAAGACCTGGGTGAAGAATATATATACAAAAAAAAAAACCCTGTTATTTGATTAGGATTATACCTTCATTGACAGCTCCACCTTTTCAGTTTTATACCAATTATTGTTCACCTTCACTATTCACGAACACTGTTTATTCAATTTGGAGGCTCCTTCAAATGATTTCACTTTCGATTCAAGCGTAGAATCGCACGTACAACGTCCACACGAAGATAATCCACTCAAACTTATGCTAGTTGGATTGAAATGGTGAAGGAAATTGAAGAAAAATAATATTTTTCTTCACAAAGGGTGGGTGGCGTGAATGAGAGAACAAAGGTGGCTAGGGTTTAATTATTATTCTCTTAATAGAATCATTATTCATTTAAAAAAAACATATCACTTATATAGTGCACATTAAAACCCTATCCATACAAGAAATAATTATCCTTATAGCCAAACACCTCCATTGCAATTAATTAATTATTATTTTATTTTATTAAATCAATTAATATTAATTAATTTATATTAACATTAATAAAACAAATAAATATTAATTCAATTTAAATATACCAATAAAATATATTTAAATTAATACAATCTCACCAATTTAATTATAAATTAAATTTGGGCAACAACCTTAGCAAATTAAATTGCACTTGTCAGATTACCATAATGCCATTTTCATCATAAAGACAAAAATACCCTGTCCTTAATATTTCATGATTCCTTTATTATCTTCTATGTGTGTAGCCCGTAGGCTCCTCATCTTATCGGTAGTGTATGGTATCGCGATTAGTATCCAATTAATTGGCTCACCGAACACAGACCAAGATTGATCTCTAGCAAGACATCATGGCCACTAGAACCAGTTGAGGACGATATTGATCCTAGGCTCCAAAAGAAAGAATCATCTTCAAGACCAATTGAGGAGTTACGTGAGGTCCCAGTATGTGATAAATGCTTGGAAGTGCAGTCATACTCAGTGATTTTAAGGGTATTTTGTGTGGGAATTAGGTTTAATTGGTTAATTTTACTTAATTCTCTATATCTCTTTTGTTTTGTAGAATCATGGGTATGTTTTGTGAATTTTCAGGTATATAGGTGCTGGAAAAATGAGAATTTCTAGCATATATTTTGAAGAGTAAAGAATCAAAATCGTGTAGGAACAAACGGTGCGAGAATCGGAGCTCAAACGAATAAGTTATGAGTTTTTTAAGTTTGTTTACCAGAGGAACTATTCATGCATCGCGTTGCAATGGGCGGAACTGAACAGGCTTCACTACAATGAACGTATCTAGCCCTCCAAAACTCCAATTGACCTTATTTTTATTGCGTTTTAAAGATAAAAGACAGATCTATAACTTGTGTGTTTTGGTGGTGATCCATTTCGACCTGAAAGATGGTTAAAAAGTGACAAGAAAGTTACGTCAGTGCATTCGTGCAGAAGTGAAAAACAAATATATAGAAATTCGTTCCAAAAACGCCCCTAACAACCCTAGCACTATAAATAAATTATTTTTCTTAGGTTTAAGCAGCTTGGAAAATGTTTCTGAATTAGGGGGCTCTAGAAAGAGGAGAGGAGGTTCTCCTCCTCTCCCTCTCCTTTGTCCTTCATGGATTCAAGGTGTAAACTTTCTTTTTCTTTATGTATTTAGTTTATTTTAGTGTAATATTTTCTTTTACGTTTGTGTAGTTAGTTGTTTCCGAGGGATTTAATGTAATCTAAGATTGAAAGCTTGTGTTTGACATATTCTATTGTTTAATTTATTCAATCATGTTCTTGATTCATTCATTGCTTTTAATTCAATCTTTAGATGATGTTAGGGCTTGATAAACCTTGATTTTAGTTAATTGATTGTATGAGATAAGTTTGGGTATGGATTGATTGAGTTGTGTTATAGTATACGCCTTACCAAATACAACTTGGTTAATGTCTTGTTCTTAATGAGTTTTTGTTCACTAGATTAGACTATACGCCCTAGATAGTTTAGTGATAAAAACACTAGGTTAATCTCGAATGCCCTACGGTAATACCTTAGAAATAAGAGATGTCATGCCCAACAATGAGCTTTAGTTAATGGATGATTCGTGTTCGAGCATACGCCCTACCGGATGAGAATTGGTTCAATTTTTAGTACTCTATTTCTTAATGGGTGTAGAAAGTGGGTTAATTTCGAACGTCTTACGGTAATACCCAAGACTTAATGATAGATATTAATACCCTGAAAAGATAAGAGTGCGAACCCTAGAAAATAGTAGAGGGAACGGTAGTTTGGTTAAGAACATGTAGCTGAATGATTGATGAGTTAAAGACCTAGGCTTTTCTTTAAATAGATAATTTTTCAATTCATTTAATTGTTAATTATGTTTTGTTACTTTTATGTTAATTCTTTTCATAAGGCATAGTTATTAGGATCATTAAAGCACATACAGTCCGTGTGGAATCGACCCTTGCATTTTGCACACTTTACTACGATGACCACTCGTGCACTTGTGAGGTAATTTAATTTGTACATCAATAAGCGAGCAGAAGCATACTCGAAAATTGAAAATTGGGAACAACCTCAAACCAGGACTCGCTGAAAAACTGGTTAGGTTCCTTAAAGAAAACCTCAATGTGTTCTCCTAGGTTCATGCAGATATGGTGGGAATTTTCCCTGAGGTGATGTGCCATAAGTTAAATGCAGACCCAAAAGTTCAACCTATAAGACAAAAAAAAAGGTCGATAGATGTAGAATGATCAAGAGCACTTAAGGAAGAGGTAGACAAGCTCTTAGAGATAAAATTCATAAGAGAAGTTAAGTATCCAGAATGGCTCACAAATTTGATGTTGGTGAAAAAGTCCAATGGAAAATGGAGAACATGTGTGGACTTTAACGACCTCAACAAAACGTTCCCGAATAATAGCTTCCTCTTGCCTAGAATCTACCAGCTCGTGGATGCAACTGTTGGAAATGCATTACTCAGTTTTATGGACGCATCAAATTCCTATGTATGAATTTGAGAAAGACCAAACCTTGTTCATCACAGATCCAGGGATCTATTGTTATAGAGTGATGCCCTTTGGGTTAAAGAATGTCAGGGCGACGTATCAATGCTTGGTGAATAGGATGTTTTCTGAGTTAATAAGAAAGACTATGAAAGTCTATATCAATGATATGTTGGTCAAATCAAAACAAGCAGAAGATCACATTGAGCATCTTAGTGAGATGCTTGATATCTTGGGGGGTATTGAATGAAGCTCAACCCCTTAAAGGGCGCTTTTAGCGTCAGCTTGAGGAAATTTATAGGGTTTATGGTGAACCAACGGGGTGTTGAAGTGAACCTGGAGAAAATTCAAGAACTCCTAAACATGAAAAGCCCTGAAAAACCAACGCAGTGTTAAAAGTGAACAAGGAATTTAAGTGGTTTGAGGAGTGTGAGCAGGCTTTTTAGGAGTTAAAGAAACACCTCGGAGATCCTCCACTCTTGGAAAAATCGGTAGAGGTGCCTCTTATTTTATACCTGGCAGTTTCTCAACACGTCGTCAATGGGCATTAGTCAGGGAAGAAGGGAAACAACAATGGTCGATATATTAAATAAGCAAGAAACTGATCGACACAGAAACCAGGTACCCCATGATAAATAAGTTAGCGCTAGCCCTTCTTGTATCTTTAATACAGTTGTGACCTTACTTTCAGTTGCATATGATCCACATGCTCATAAGTTACCCACTCTAAAAGGTTCTTCAAAAGCTAGAGTTATCGGGAAGATTAATGCAATGGGCCATCAAGCTGAGTCAGCTCGAAATCAAATATCTCTCGGACGACAATCAAAGGGTAGATTCTAGCAGATTCTGTTGTTTAATTCTTATATCCACCCGAGCTAAACTATGCTAAAACATCAAAAGAAGTTGTGGGAAGATTGAGAAAAACGACGGAGTGGACCATATATGTACATGGATCATCAAACGAGAAATGCTCAAGAGCCAAACTAGTGCTAGAAAGTTAAAAGGCGAACAAGTTCATGTTGCAGTAAAATTCAGCTTCAGTGTATCTAATAATGAGACCAAATATGAAGACTTGCTTACCAGAATCAAGCTGTGTAGGGAGATGGGTGCCAGATCAGTAAAAATATTCAACGACTCCCAGCTCGTGGTGTTATAGGTTATAGGAGAATATCAAGCAAATGGGGAGTAGAATGGTGGCATTTTTAGACATGGTGAAATCCGAGCTTGAATCTCTGGAAAGTTTTTTCATCCGCCAAATCCCTCATTAACAAAATGTTGTCGCTGACGAATTAGCTGGACTAGCATCCTCGATGAAAGGAAAAACTCCCAGGCACATTCCAATTGAATTTTTACCAAGGCCAAGCATAATTGACTTAGAGCCTGCAGTGATGGATAAAAAGTAAGAGCCTACATGGATAGATTCCATAATCGCCTATCTATAAGAATTGACTCTACAAGAGGATAAGCTCGAAGCTCGAAGCTCGTACCCTTCATACAAAAGCAGCTCCAATGTTTAAGCAGAGGTTCGACACTCTAATGTTAAGGTGTGTCAACCGCGAGGATGCAAAGTACATCTTAAGAGAAGTTCATGAAGGCATATATGGCAACCACTCAGGGGGAGGCGATCTCTCACTTACAAAATATTGCATCAAGGATACTATTGGCCTAGTGTTCATGAAGACACAATGATGTTTGTTCGAATATGTGATAAGTGCCAGAGATTTTCAAACATCCCTAGAGCTCCTCTTCAAGAATTAACCATGTTCACCAGTTCATCGGCCTTTTTTATTTGGGGAATTGACCTCATAGGTCATTTGCCCCAAGGGAAAGAAGGGGTCAAGTTTGTTGTGGCCGCGGTGGATTATTTCATGAAGTGGGCAGAAGCAAAGCCGTTAGCAACAATTACAACAAAAAAGTTTATGGACTTCGTGTACAAGTACATAGTTTGTAGATTCAAAATTCCTCATACAATTATCAATGACAATGGAAAAGAGTTTGATAGCGAGGAGTTTCGCAGATTTTATAGCCAGCTAGGGATAAAAAATAGCTACTCTACAGTTTATAGGCCATAGGCAAACAGACAGGTTGAGGCAATGAACAAAGTAATCAAGCACACACTGAAGGTAAAGGTCAAAGCATCAAAAAGAATTTGGGCGAATGATTTAGCTGAAGTACTATGATCCTATAGAACTACAGGTCGCACAACTATAGGATTAACGCATTTTATCCTAGCTTACGTGTGTGAGGCCATGGTTTCAATGGAGGTTGGTATATATTGATTCTTTTCAGAGAGAAGTGTTTGACGAGGAAATTAATGATGAATTGATTCATTTGTGACTCGACCTGATTGAAGAACTTCGAAGCAAGGCCCAACTATGAGTAGCAACTACCAACAGTGAACTCGTCAATACTTTAACTAAAAAGTCAGAAGTATGGAGCTCAAAGAAGAAGATATGGTCTTAAGAAGAGTAGTGTCATGTGCAAAATATAACAAGGAGGGTGTGCTAGGACCGAAATGGGAAGGGCCATTTCTTAATCGCCAAAAAGCTCACTCCAGGGTTCTTTCATATGGAGTGCCTAAATGGCACTGCAATTCCACAAGTTTGGAATGCGAAAAATCTACTGCAATACTACTTAACAAACGTCCTAGTCAAAAGAGAGCTTTGTGATAGGTCGATGTATGTGATCTATCTTATCTTGTACTTCATTTATTAATAAAAGTATTCCTTGTTTGCATACTCTCTTTGTTTCTTAATGTTCGTTGAAAGCTATAAGTTACAGGCTTGCCAAATCGATGTCTTGTTAACAACTTCACATTAAGACGAGCCTAGCGAGTCTCTTTACTTCACTGATTAAAATTAAATAATGTTAAGGCTTTTGAGTCTTCAATCAATTATTTAAAAACAACGAACATAAGCCTTATAGGCAAAGGTTTTCTTAAAAACGGTGAAAATTGTTGTAACCTGGAAAACCAACGTGATTAGCATGAAATTAGCTCGTATCAATGAGTTAATAAATCTAATTCTCAAGGAGTAAAGCGCATAATTGAAGCTCGCTTTAAGCGAACTAAGGAAAAGTCGAACTCATAAAAAAATATCTCAAAAAAAAAAAAAAAAAAGGTAAAACATAGCAAACAACAAATTTAAAAGAAAAGTGAAGCAAAATATACTTAAAAATAAGTATATTAACGATCGTTCCTTACAAAAAAAAAAAAAACAAAAGCTATTGCGACAAAGGTCAATTAACAGGTTCATCAAGCTAGCAACCTTGGGAAGGAAAGGGTTCAACGCTCGCTGGAGTGACCTCAGAGTGGGGGGAAAAAAGTCCAACGAGGGTATCCACCTCATCAACAACATCCTCTAGAGCTGCCACCTCGACTACCTCTTCCTTGATAGGGGTGCTAAGGTACACAAACCTTATCCCAGCAGCCTCAGCTTTGAACCTTTCAACCTCGAGCTGAAATTCCCGAGGAAGAAAGAAGAAGTCAGCATCTGGAAACTTCCCCCACAAAGTTTCAAGCATATTAAGGAAGAGTTCCCAAACGTTATTCTCGCCTAACTTCTTCGCCGCTTTGACTTTTCCCTTAGTGATGTGATCTTGTCGTTGACCAAGACAAAGTTCTCAAGCAAGGCTAGAAGCTCTTTCTTGCACTGCTCGAGCTCCCCCTTGGACGCATCCTGCTATTTCTTGACAGTATCAAGATAGCACTCGAGGGTTTGGTTTTGATTCCAGAGTTGGTCGATGTCGAGCCGGAATCATTCTTTGGCCTTCTCAATAATGAGAAGTTTGTGCAAGAAATCTTTTTCTTTAAAAGCGAGTTGACACTCAGCCGAGCTCTTTAGTTTAGCATGCTCAACCTGGAGCGCTCGAGATCTTCTTTCAGCTTTTCAACCTTCTTCTCTGAGGTCTCTTTAATCTCCTAACCCTCAGCAAGGATTCTAAAATGATCCTGTTGACAGGTAAAATTGCACCGCCAACGAACTAGTTACGATCTGATCGTTGCGACCAGAGCGTAGTCAAGCTGATTTTGAATTAGTTACTAGTGCAGGCAATCTTATCCTTTAGTTCGTTAATTAATGACTATTAGAATGAAAGAGATAAGATTTTATAGTGGTTTGGAGGCTAGCCAGCAAACTCCTACATCCACTGCCTATTTTTATTGAATATAGAGATTACAAGTTCGATTGTAACGAGCTAAGCATACGAACATAACAATTCTAGAAAGAGAAAGTTGTTCGAAGCTTCGTAGTTGGTTTCTTTGTAAGAAAGATAAACTGAGAGCTTTTTAGAGAGATTGATTGATCGATCCCCCAAAATGTTGATGGGGGTCTTCTATTTATAAGAAGTGATCGCGGGTCCCATCGGACATATGTAATTTGTTGATAAGGTACGAGTTGCAAACGGTGGACAACTAGTTGATGCAAGCGCTACAAGTGGGTTGCAACTTGGTTACTACTTGGTTGATAGGACCGATGCAAATATAGCAAGTGGGTTGCAACTTGGTCAATAGGATTGATGTAGATGCAGCAAGTGGGTTGCAACTTGGTCAATTGGATATAATAGAAAAGGATGAGGTCATTAGTGGACAAATGGCCCTACCTGAGAGTTCGCATGACGTCACCAGCGTATAATGTAACTGGTTTGACCATCAGCGGACAGGTGTCGTGACCTGAGAGATCGTATGACGTCACCAACAATCTCACCGAATTTCACCCAATCAGCGGACAGGTGTCGCGACCTAGTAGGTCGTATGACATCACTAGCGATCTCATCGGATTTTACCCAATCAACGGACATGTGTCGTAACCTGGTAGGTCGTGTGACGTCACCAGCGATCTCATCGGATTTTACCCCATAACAAATACCTCCAAGTTTTTGGAGTGCAAGATCATTGATCGTGATCGGACTCCTAAAAATATCATTCACCGTACCTGTCGTATTAGCGAACTGCTTCTGATTTGATTAGGTATTGGCATATCCCAATCATGTTCACTGATTGAACTAATTGCTCGTAAAAATTGATAGCGAACTAATTCCTCAAAGTGCGAACTTCCGACAATTTTACAGGACTCTTCATCTTCTTACACCCGGTAAAAGGGTTGCAGAGGATCACGATTTGCGTCGCTCGTCACAAAAGAAACTACGCAAAGATTGGTCACATAGGCCTTCGGGGGCCGTAGGGGGTGACGGTTAAGGCTACACGCAGTCTCCGGTGACTCTAAAAGTGGTTCATGAAGCAATCACACAGCTTCCCAAACATCTACAGGCCATGACCTCCATGATATCAGATTGAGTGATGGAGTCACAATGGAGGTCGTCGATGGAGAAGACGAATAGAGACGTTTTGGTAAAGGTCGCCAGTGCGACTTGCGAGGTATCGCCTTTTCCTTGAAATTTTTCCAAGTCTTTTAGATACTGTCATCATCCTTTTTTGACTAACATGCTTCTTTTGTGATCGCAGACCACTTCACTAATAACTGTTTTGGTCAACAAAACTCGATTTACCTTCTATAATGAAGAGTGAATCGCAAAACTGGGGTCAGACCTGCAAGAGGTGCAGGCCGTGAAGGTCGCTTCTGATGGTCTGTTTGATGAAAAATAGGCCAAGAGCAAGGCCACATTAGAGACGGCCATAAATGCTGAAGCCCTTTATAGGAAGAAGCGAGCCATGCATACGAAAGTTCACGCCAACCTGGAGGCTTTGAAAATGGAAACGAACAAGACCATCCTCGATTTGAGAGAGGATCTGGTTATAGTGAATGAGACTGCTACTCACGTCGAAGATGATCGAAAGGTCATCACTGAGGAGCTCACCAAAGAGGGGAGGGAAAACAATGAAGTCTTTCGAGTTAAGGATGAACAGTTGGAGGTCGCCCAAAAAGAGATTGAAAGCTTAAAAGCTCGTCCTGTCAGGACCCTAACCGAATAAGAGATTGAAACTCGAGCAGGCAGTTTCTCTTTGAATGTCGTTAAGCTCATTTTGATTGACAATCAGGGTCTCAACTACTTAAGACTTCCTGAAGAAGACATCACCCATCTTGAAGATTTCAAAAAGAAACTTGAGGAGAAAGATCGCAACTATCCCGAAGATGAAGAAGAGGATGAGTTCGGGCCCGTTGGTGATGATAGCGATGAGGAAGAAGATGGCGATGACGACCCTTCTCAGCAATAGTGTTCTTTTGTAATTTTGCTTTGTAATTTTGTGATCCCTTGACTAGGTCGAGACCGTTGTAAATGAACCATTTAGGTTAATGGAATATATTTTTTTGATGCTGAATTTTTCTAAGTGTTGATTTTGCTCTTCTTTCCCTTTTTTCCTTCTTTACTTTACTTGTGAAAAGATGACGATCATGTGGTTGGACCAAAGCAAAAACATCACAAGTTTGTTCTTGTGGCCCTTAGGCTCGTTGAGGAAGGATGGAAGATCCTTATGAATGCAATATCCTTGAATTGTGAAGGTTCGTTTGATTAGGATAAGACTCGGATCATTCAGATCGCGATTTCATGGCCTTTAGGCTCATTGAGGAAGGATGAAAGATCCTTACGAGTGTAATATCCTCGAACCGCAAAGGTTCGTTTGATTACGATAATACTCGGATCGTTCAGATATCGACCTCATGACCCTTAGGCTCGTTGAGGAAGGATGGAAGATCCTTGCGAGTGCAATATCCTCGAACCGAAAAAGTTCGTTTGATTAGGATAAGACTCAGATCGTTTAGATCGCGACCTCATGGCCCTTAGGCTCGTTGAGGAATGATGGAAGATCCTTGCGAGTGCAATATCCTCGAACCGCGAAGATTCGTTTGATTAGGATAAGACTCAGATCATTCATATCGCTACCTCATGGCCCTTAGGCTCGTTGAGTAAGGATGCAAGATCCTTGCAAGTGTAATATCCTCGAACCGCAAAGGTTCGTTTGATTAGGATAAGGCTCGGATTGTTCAGATCGTTACCTCATGGCCCTTAAGCTCGTTGAGAAAAGATGGAAGATCCTTGCGAGTGTAATATCCTCAAACCGCGAAGGTTCGTTTGATTAGGATAAGAATCAGATCGTTCAAATCGCTACCTACGAGCTCTAGGACTCGTTTATTGGGGTATGTCTGAAAATCTATTGGAGAAAAACTGCGGAGTCTTTGGAGCTTCTAACAATGGAAATATTCTTGGAGAATTGGGAGAATCATTTCATAATCAACTTCATTTATTTCAACGATTGCTAATGGAGTTTACAAAATGAGAAAAAGGATCTGGTGGGGAATGCGTGATTGAAATTTTCGCGGACCCTCAAGGGAGACTTGCTTGGCGGTGACCTTGATTACATTGACTTAGAGTGTCATGCACGTGGAATCGTTCACCCACTCAAATCTTTCAAATGATAAGCTCCTGGTCGCACAACATGTGCGTTTTTGTATGGACCTTCCCAATTTGGGCCCAGGACTCCGGCTTTAGGATCCTTCGTGTTGATCATGACTTTGCGCAGCACCAGGTCACCACAGAGGAAATCTTTCTTCTTTACCTTGTTATCGAAGAATTTTTTTCATCATTTACTGGTAGGTGGCAAGGCGTAGTTGGGTCGTGTTGCTATGACCTTCAATTAGGTCTAGGCTTAATTGCATAAGCTCACGTTGTCTTCCTTATTGAAAGTATCTCTTCGTAATGATCCCGCCCCGACCTCAACGGGTATCATGACCTTGCAACCATATTCCATAGAGAATGGAGTTTCTCCGGTCGAAGTTCGTGGAGTGATGCGATATGACCAGAGCACTTCGGGGAGGGTTTCGGGCCAATCCCCTTTGGATCGATCAAGCTTAGCTATCAGAGTTTGTTTGATTACTTTGTTGACGGCCTCAACTTGTCTGTTGGCTTGAGGTCGCGCTACCGAAGCAAACTTGTTTTGGACCCCTAAGTCGCTACAAAATTTCTTGAAGTCGTCGTTAGCGAACTGGTTGTCATTGTCGAAAATTATGGTATTGGGGATACCAAATCGGCAAATGATGTTTTGGTGTACGAACGTCTTAATTTTGTTCATAGTGATCATGGCAAGGGGTTCGGCTTCTACCCATTTTGTGAAGTAATCTACGACGACTATAGAATATTTGACTCCTCCCTTTCCGATTGGCATGGGACCGATTAGATCAATCCTCCACATGGCGAACGGCCACGGACTAGACATTATTTTCAATTGTTACGGGGTGCCTGGGGGATGTTTGTGAATCATTGGCATTTTTCGCATTTTCTGACAAAGCCCGTTGAATCGAACAGGATTGTGGGCCAAAAAAACCCTTGCTTGGTGATTTTGCTCGCCATGGCTTCCCTAGCGGAATGATTTCCACAAATGCCTTCGTGGATCTCGCGAATGATGTAGTCTGCTTCATCGTCATTTACGCATCTTATTAATGGATTCCCAAAACCTTTGCGATATAAAGTTTTTCCGACCAAAGTGTAGCGACAAGCTCTAGTCCGTAGAGCTCTTGCTTCCCCTTTATTGTGGGGAACCATCCCTTCTTCAAGGTAAGCTAGGATTGGATTCATCCAATTTCTTTGGAGATCGATTTGCATAATGACTTGGTTGGTTGGCGTGATACTTGGAGCAGGAATAATCTTGACCGATATGCAATCTAGAGATTCCGATCCTAACGACGAGACAAACTTGGCTAGGGCATTTGCTACGGAATTTTCCCCTCGTGGGATTTGGTTGATCGTGAAACCCTTGAATGTGGTGAGTTCTGATTTGGTTTTCTTCAAATAGGTGACCATCTTGTCCCCTTTAGCCTGGAAGTCACCGACAATCTTGTTCACAATTAATTGCAAGTCGCTATGAACCCTTAGTGATTCGACACCCATTTCTCTAGCCAGACGCAATCCCCCGAACAGAGCCTCATATTCTGCTTTGTTATTTGTGGCCTGGAATTTGAATTTGAAGGCCCCGTAGAGTCGCATGCCCTTCGGGCTAATTAGGAGTAGACTTGCTCCAACTCGCTTGGTGGTTGAAGACCCATCGACAAATATCTCCCAAGTAAGAGAATCGTCGAGCTTCTCGGCTACTTTGTCAAGTTTGTTTCTTGATGGGCTCGATCTGGACGCTATCATTTTCCTTATGCCGCAGGGACGTGAATTCAAAGATGAAGTCCGCCAGAACCTGTCCTTTTAACGAGGTTCGTGGCAGGTAAAGGATATTGAACTGACTTAATTCGACGGCCCATTGCATCGTTCTTCCTGAGGCGTCGGGTCTTTGCAAGATCTGTCTTATTGAGTAGCTCGTGAGTACCTTGATCGAGTGACCGTAAAAGTATGGTCGTAGCTTTCGGGATGTCGTGACAAAGGCTAAAACCAAGTACTCTATCTCAGGGTAGCAAGTCTCAGCGTCCACTAATCGCTTACTGATGTAATAGATCAGCCACTGGACCCGACCTTTGCGAACAAGGACGGCACTGATCACACTAGATGAGACGGATAGGTACAGCATCAGAACTTTTTGAGCCACCGGTTTAAACAAGAGTGGAGGGTTTCCAAGATAAGTTTTGAGGTCTTGGAAAGCCTGTTCTCACTTCATGGTCCATACGAACTTCTTGTTGCCTCTCAGGACGTTGAAGAATGGTAGGCAGCGATCTGTTGATCGCGAAATGAAACGACTTAATTTTGCGATCCTCCCGGTTAGACATTGCACTTGCTGTTGATTCGTAGGACTTTTCATGTTTAATAAGTCCTGGATTTTTTTTGGATTTTTTTTGGATTTATCTCGATCCCTCGCTGATTCATCATAAAACCGAGGAATTTTCCAGATGCGACCCCAAATGCACATTTAAGGGGATTCAACTTCATCCTATACTCCCTGAGGATATCGAATGCTTCGAAAATGTTCCGAATGTGGCCGGTTGCGACCTCCGATTTGACCAGCATATCGTCTACATAAACCTCCATTGACTTACCCATCAGATCCATGAACATGCGATTAACAAGCCCCTGATAGGTCGCTCCTGCGTTCTTTAATCCAAAGGGCATGGCTTTGTAACAATATAACCCACGATCTGTTGTGAAGCTTGTGTGCTCTTCGTCGGGAGTATACATAGCGATTTAGTTATTACCAGAATAGGCGTCCATAAAACTTAATAACACGTTCCCAGAGGTGCCATCGATGAGCTGATCGATCACGGGTAGAGCGATGTTGTCTTTTGGACACGCCTTGTTTAGATCGCTAAAGTCGATGCAAGTGCGTCATTTTTTGTTAGGCTTGCACACTAAGACTGGACGTTATCCAATCCGAGTAATGAGATTCCCAAATGAAGTCTATCGATAATAACTTTTCCACCTCTGACTTTAGTGTCAAATGCCTCTCTGGATCCATTCGTCTTCTCTTCTGGCAAATAGGGTGATGATCTGGGTCGATGTTTAGGTGATAACATATGATGTTTGAATCAATTCCCACCATGTCCGCACGTGTCCAGGCAAACATGTCTTGGCTCTTCCGGAGAAACGCGATCAATGGCCTAACGATTTCTTCACTGAGACCTCTACCGATCTTCAATTTTCAGGTGGGTTCATCATCGTCGACTTGGACTTCGACCAGCTGTTCGATCAAACCATTGGGTAATAAGTCTTCTTGAAGTCGTGGATCAATTGTGTTATCCATAGGACCGGGATGAGGTTTTGCTACATCAATGGCCATGGTGACTTTTGCCTTCATTTTCCCTGCTAAATGGATAACATTGTTATAGCAGCGTCTTGACTTTTCTTGTATTCCACACACTTTGCCCACACCATCAGGTGTGGGGAACTTCATCTTCATATGATAGATTGAGGTAACTGCCTTTAGTGCTCTTAGCAAAAGTCGCCTTAAGATCACATTTACAAAGGCAGGACAATCCACGACATGGAAGACTGCGACCTCGGTTGCTGATGGGATATCCCCCACGGTCATTGGCAGTTGATAAGCCTTAATTTGTATCGTTTTGTGCTTAAGTTTATTAGGATTATGATAAGAGCTTGAAAATACTTAAATACCTAGTGTTTTATGAGAATATTTGTGGAAAGAATGAGTTATTAATTGTT
>WYDK02043796.1:0-15698 GCA_009867345.2 Toxicodendron radicans | reverse complement strand
ATAAGTTTCTTAATATTACTTTGAAGCAGTGTAATGATATATTTATTTTACACGAAAAAGAGAAAAAAAAAAAAAAAAAACAAGAAGAAAAGAAGCCGTAATATTTTCATATGCTTAGTGACATTGGATAATTTAGAATAAAAGATCTCATACTAATTGAAGATGATTGGTTCTTCATCAGAGATATTTGTCAAAAAGAAAGAGAGTTGAGCTGTTTGGCAGATTAGAAAATGAGAAGAAATGGGAGAGAAAATCAGTCTACTTTTCTTATTAACAATATTCTGCCCCTTATACAAAAATTTCTCTTTCCTTGTATAGGCTAGAACTTTTGTGGGAAAAGGGTGCGATTCGTCTACTTCTTTTGTACTCTTGTAGCTGTCTCCAGTCGTCAATTCTTTAACTTCCTATGTTTATCTTGCTCCCTTACATCTTTTTTGCTTTCTTCCATGGCGACTCTTTTATCATCCTTTGTCATTCATCCCTTGCTCTTGAACTAGAAACAGTCTCTTTTGCATAATAATAAGCGAAAGAGTGAGAAAGATTGTAAAAGGTGAATATTCCAACTAGAGGTGGGCCAAAAGCCAACTGGTTCAGGATCCAGGATCGGTCTGGGCCCACAGGAGGTGGCCCAGGCCCAGACTGGTCCCTTCAGCCAGGCCCGGGCATGGTTGGAAAATATCAAAAAACCCCAAAACTTTGGGTTTTTTTTTGATATTTTCCAAACAAATGAAAAAAAAATTGGAAAAAGAGCCACTTTCCCCAATTACATAAATCTATAAATATGGGCCATTTTCACCCATTTTCCTCACTACTCACAACTCTCATTATCTCTACTCCAATTCTCAAACTTTCTTAAATTTTATTTATCTATTATTATTTAATTATTTATTTATATTTTTTCATTATTCTTTATTCAATTTCATTTTTCATTATTTATTTTCATCCATTCAATTCTCAAACTCTCTTCAATTTATAATTTTTATTTTATTATAAATTCATAATAAATTATTCAAATTTTGGAATCAGAGGATCATCATCCCTATATGATTCTAATGATTATGAAGGGTTTAATCCATTTTTACCATTTCCAGATGATTCTCCAACTCTAGACACGGTCGAGACTGGGTCCAGCCAAATACAGATGGGATGCGACAGTAGTGGTCCTACTCCCAGTGGAAGACCGTCGAAACGACCCACTTTCGAGGTATGACAATTTTTCACTAGGTCGACAAGGGCAAAGCTTAATGGGTTGGGGGAAGAGACGTGTGGGGTATATGCAATTTTTTTGCTACCATTATCGGCGCTGAGCATGAGACTTTTACAATGAAGCGATGCCTGGAGAAGAAGCACCCCCAATTCATGCAACCAGGTTCTGGTGCTGGCATATCTTGTAGGCAAACTCAAACTCTTCTTAATTTTATGGCACAATCTCTCTGAACATGACAATACAATGCACACAGTACACGAGAGGGAATAGCAAAATACATAGTTGCTATGAACTCTCCCATGTCTTTATCTGAAAATCCATTTTTTGTTGATTTGGTTCAAAAAGTTTTTTGTCCACAATTTAGGTCTATTAGTAAAGCAAAACTAGAAGAGAAATAATTAAAATTTATACTAAAATAAGTGATAAACTTAAAAAAAAAATTGCAGATTTTAAAAATATATTTATTGCACTAACTTAAGACATATGGGTTGTCAGGTCTAAAACAGATTTTTTAACTATTATAATATATTACCTAGATCATAGATGAGGTTTACAACAAAAATTGGTAGGACTTAAACCATTATATAGTAAATATAGTGCTGAAACTATTTATCTTACAGTTATTGAAGTTTTGCAACATTACTACTTAATTGAGAGAGTTGTGGTGCTAACACCTGACAATCTAGCTGCTAACATCGCGTCAATTTATTTATTTGAAAAGAAATTAGATCCATAAGGTGTATGCAAGTTTATTCACCAGAGATGTGTTTGCCACATCATCAATTTGATTGTTATGCATGTTTGCAAGCCATACATGGGAGCATTGAGGTGCACGACTATTAGATTCATTGTCAGTAGCAACTCAAGATGGAAGGAGTACGTCAAATACTGTGGCCAAGAGAAGCCACCGATTGAACCAAGTAAGCTATGTTGTGACATGCCGGTCTGTTTGGAACTCAATGTACTTGATGTTAGAAAAAGCTATGCCAACCGCAAGACAAATTACAGATTTCGTCAATTCGAGGAACTCTTCGGAAGTCGTCAACCTTTCAGATTGGAGGGTTTGCGATATTTTTTTTTTATCAATTTCTTAAATTTTTTACTATTACACTAATATATTAAGTGGTATTTACTATCCTACCACCAATTTAGCGTTAGTTATTTTACATTAAATATGTAAAACTTTTTCTAAGCATAGAAAGGAGCCAGAATTAAGTTCAATTGTGAGTGATATGGAAACAAAATACCATAAATATTAATTAGATATTCTATTCTTATATGGATTAGGTGCTATTGTAGATCCTAGGTTTAAATTAAACGTATTTAATTATATGGACCGAACGAGCTACATCGGTATCTTCAGATGGACATGTCCTACATGAGCAAGAAGGAGAAACTCGAGCTGGATGTGCTTCAATGGTGAAACGCAAATGCAAGTCGATTCCTAATTGTAGCCCAAATGGCACGTGACATTTTATGTGTGCCAGTTTCCATAATTGCATCGGAGTCGACATTCTCAATTAGCGGGTGCATTGTTGAAGAGAGGAGATGCTCTTTAACCGATGAGATGGTTAAAGTGATTACATGTTTGCGGGATTGGATGCAAGGAGATAGAAGACTACAACATCATCTCCAAGAACCAAAATTGCTAGACCTCGTCCAAAACTCAAATGTGACAAATGTAGATAATGTTAATTTCGATGATGTAAATTGATAATTCAATAAAAAACAAATTTATTTAATATTTTAATTGTTTAAGTTTAAATTAAATTTGCACATTGTGTCATTGTAATCAATTAATCAATTGATTCAATTCTAATCAATTAATCGATTAATTCAAATTATTTATACTTATAACAATTCTAATCAATTAATCAATTCAAAACAATTCTACTTATAACAAATCAAATCTATTAATCAATTGATTCAATTCTAATCAATTAATCAATTAGTTCAAATCAATTCTACTTATAACAATTCTAATCAATTAATTAATTAGTTCAAATCAATTCTACTTATAACAATTCTAATTAATTAATCAATTAAAAACAATTCTACTTATAAAAAATCAAATCAATTAATCAATTGATTCAGTTCTAATCAATTAATTCAATTGTAATCAATTAATCAATTCATCAATTAAAATTAATTAATCAATTCTAATCAATTCATCAATTAATCAATTAATAAATTAATCAATTAAATCAATTGTAATCAATTGATTCAATTGTAATCAATTAATCAATTACAATCAATTAATCAATTAACTTTATTCTAATAAATTGATTCAATTCTAATAAATTAATCAATTCAAATCAGCTAGCCAATTCTAATATATTAATTCAATTCTAACAATAATGCAAAAATGATTTTTAAAGAGGTCTAGCTTGTTAACTCTCAAGCCTACGTCCTCTGTTATTTTATTACTAGCTCGAATACAATATTTCTTTATAAATTAGATCGTCTCTCTCCCTTTTACAATAATTTGATGGGGTTTATATAATACCCATTTACATGATAGAGTTAAGGTAAGATTCAAATTCGAAGAATTAGGAAGTTGCATGATCTTCGGCTACCTTAGTTGGAATCCAAGTCAATCTAAATATCTTCACTCCAAAACGAGTCAATCTAAATATCTTCTTTCCTAATGAGATTTATCCTCTCTGGATTTCTCGCATAACAATATCCCCTTAGTTTTTGGAGTGCGAGTTCATACTTAAAAAACTAACGTCTCTTGTCTGAATGTTCATTTCACTGGAGGCTGCCGTCTTAAACTAAAGAGATTGAGTTGTGACATCTCTTGTTTTCTTTAACCGACGAGTTATATTTATTCCAAGTGAGATTGGGCGCAGGCTTGTATCGAATTGAAGAGTTTGATTTATGCACGATGCAATAGGCGCAAGCTTGTATCGAACTGAAGAGTTCAATTTATGTCGGGTGCGATGAGCGCGTGCTTGTATCGAATTGAAAAGTTTGATTTATGCCGGGTGCATTGAGCATGGGCTTGTATCAAACTAAAGAGTTCCATTTATGCAGGGTGTGTTGAGCGTGGGCTTGTATCGAACATACGAGTTCGATTTATAATGGACGCAATGGGTGTGGGCTTGTATCGAACTGAAGAGTTTGATTTATACTGGGCGCAATGAGTGCGAGCTTGTATCGAACTAAAAAGTTTGATTTATGCTAGGCGCGGGCTTGTATCAAACTGAAGAGTTCGATTTATGCCAGGCGCAATGAGCGCGGGAGCCCGAGCTTTTATCGAGCTAAAAAGTTTGATCTATGCCGAGTGTGATGCGAGCATTGGCTTTTACCAAATTGAAAAATTTGATTTATGCTGAATGCGATCTGTGAACTTGAGAGCTCGATCTGCTGACCGACTGACCTAGAAAGCGAGCTACGAGTTGAGCCACTGATATGAAGGGTGAGCTAAGCTGCAAACTTAAAGACGAGCTTTAGCCGAGCTTGAGATGATGAGCTTTGGCTGACAAGTTTGGGATGATGAGCTTGAACTAGTGAGCTCAAGATAGTTAGCTTGAACTGGCGAGCTATGAGCTAGAAGGGACGAGCTCAAGATGACAGAGCTTGAACTGATGAGCTATGATCTAGAACTGACGAGCTCGAGGCCTGATGACCTTCGGAGACGATGAGCTTTGGATCTGATGAGCTTCAAAGACGACTAGCTCTAGATATAACGAACTCTGGATCTGATGAACTCGGGGAGACGACGAGTTATAGAAATGACGAGTTTCAGATACGACGAGCTCTCGAAACAAAAAGCTCTGGATTTGACGAGCTCCAGAGATGACAAGCTTTAGAAATGATGAGCTTTGGATCTGATGAGCTCTAGAGATGACGAGCTCTCGAAACAACAAGCTCTGGATCTGACAAGCTCCAAAGACAACGAGCTTTGGAAACGACGAGCTTTGGATCTGATGATCTTGGGAGACGACGAGCTCTAGAAATGATGAGCTCTGATCTAACGAGCTCTGAAGACGACGAGCTCTTGAAACAAAAAGCTTTGAATTTGATGAGCTATGGCGATAAGGTTGCACTTGCGAGTTATGAGCTAGAACTAAAGAGGTCGGGATGGCAAGCTATTGCGACGAGGTCGCGCTTATGAGCTACAAGCCCAAAACAAGATTCAATAATTAGACAATAACTTAAGCTACAGACCTTAGATTTGGATGATTCTTGGACTGTTAGAAATATAACTCAAAGGGCTACAATTCGTATGTTAACCACTTTGCCAGATTTAGGATTTATCATGCTCGATTTTCCATATTTGACAAAGGATTTTGTTTGTGGAGTTGGATCCAGTGATAGAAATCAAGATTGATCTCTTAGAATTGAGAAGATGGAAAAGAATCTACTAGAAAATAGGGAGAGCTTTGCAGGGGCCCTCATGTTAGCGCTAAATGTTGATACATAAAATTACACCAACTAGAGAGATCTGATTGACCTTGATAGAATCGGATCGGATGTGGGCATGATTACGGATAATCAGCAAGATAAAAGAAATAACGATAATGCAAGAAGGATTTTTAAAGAGGTTCAGCTTGTTAACGCTCAAGCCTACATCCTTTGTTGTTTTATTGCTAGCTCGAATACAATATTTCTCTATAAATTTGATCATCTCTCTTCCTTTTATAATGATTTGATAGGGTTTAAATAGCACCCATTTACATGATATAGTTAAGGTAAGATTCAAATTCTTAGAATTACGAAGTTGCATGATCTTCGACTACTTTAGTTGGAATCCAACTCAATTTGAATATCTTCTTTCCAAAACAAGTTAATCTAAATATCTTATTTCCTAATGAGATTTATCCTCTCCAGATTTCCTGCACAACATTAGTCTTTTAAAATAATTGACAAACGCTTGACTCGTATATATATATATGATGTGATTTTTTAATTTAAATTAATGACTCAAACTATACTTTAAAATCATACCCTCTAATTCCATCCATTTAGCTATTAGGATAATCGTTGAGATGTTATCAAAAGTTAGCTTAAATGTTTGACTTGCTTAATGTGCAAGAAGGTTAAAGATTTGGATGACTCTAACAAAGAAAGAGAAGATTGGATCCAATAGGGATCATGACCCTTAATAGCAGCAACTTACATGTTCTTCTTAACACGACCAATCTTGCTCTTTATGATTCTCCACCATTAAAGGTATATTAATTACTTAACATTTCAACTGAAAGTTTGTTTAATCGAGTTCATTAAGCATTTGCAGAATGGATTTGATTGTGTTTGTTAAAGCTCAGTCAAGACGATCAAGCAATATTAACCATAATCAGACATACAAAATAGAATGTAAAGCACACCAAGGATTTTTACATGGTTCAACTAAAAACCATTTTAGCCTACTTTCATGGTACCAAGTCCAACTCAACCAAATCCACAGTAGCAACAAATGTCAATACTAAAATCAAATACATCAACGTAAACACTCCATGTTTACAAGACTTTGACTCCATGCTCTTGATTGTACAAATGTCCAGGTACACTCTGTAAAACCCCTCTCTAGTCAGGTATCCTCTGAATATCCCTCAACGAGAATCCAAAGAATTCATGTTTGGAGAACGAGTTGTATTTAGAAAACATGTATAAGGATAATAATAATAGTTTTAATATTAAAATATTATATAAGATATCCCACAAGATCAAAATTTAGATTTTTAGAAACTTTAAGAATTTATCTGAAAATTATTTAATCTAAACATATTTATAGGGTGGAAGCTTCAAAATATGTTTCATAAACATTTATTATTTACATCAATATAAACACGTCAGGATAACAACAAATCATCTCCCCTTACGCGTAGCCCTGCTGTGTCCAACATCCGCTGCATCTTATTTACCTGAAAAAACAATCAACAATGAAAGGGTGAGTGCTAATCGCTCAGTAAGGAATACTTCATTTAAATATAGGTGTGACATTTGACGTTTAATTAAATACATTTATTTACACACCACTTGTCTATTGCATTTAGGCATGATTCATTTGCCTTACTAACTCATATACATTCATCATCTTACCCGATGTTCGTATAAAACATCAAGTGTACACATACACACAAACATGTAAACATAGTGCACACATATCATATGTCATGACATAACATCTCAATATCATCTAACATGAGTATAAATCATCTCATGATGTAAATAATATCATAACTCATGTAATGAAACTACATGCATATGAATCATGTAACGTTTAGCCAATCAGACTTTTCTTAACATCTTAGGCACTTCATATCGTCTAGTCTCAAATTCATCAAGAATTCATATCATCTGGAGGCGTGCCTATGCGTTATTTAACATCTAAAACATATATTCATCTGTCCTTAACCGGTATATGAGGATATGCTTACGCATTTCCATTTTATCTATATGCATCTCTAACATCTTATGGCATGTAAATTCATATTTTAGTGAGCTTAATACTTTTAATTCATCTATGGATTATTAATCCATTTACGTTACATCTTGCTCACCTTTATCATCATAAAATATGTATTTCATTACATCTTCATGCCATTCCATAACATTAAACACGCATTCACACTCATGACCATGTATATTTTCATCAAGGATCGTCTAACTAATTTAAATACACATCCTCATGGACCCATCCTTTTTTTTCACAAATAGGATTGGAGTACCCCACAGGGAATGCCTCAGTATGATAAAACCCTTGTCTAACAACTCTTGTAATTGCTTCTTCAATTCTTGGAGCTCAGTTGGGGCCATGCGGTAGGGAGCCTTTGAAATGAGGGTCGTACCTGGTGGGTCAGTTCTATACTAAACTCTACTTCCCTCTCTGGAGGTAAACCTGGCAATTCATCTGGAGATACATCAAGGAATTCATTTACTACACGTCCGTCATGTGCACTTGGGCTCAAAATCTCTCCCTTATTTATTACATTCGCAATGTACCCAGAACACCACCTTTTAAACATTTTCCTAGCTTTTGTTGCACTAATAATCATGCTAGTTGGTTGCCCTTCTCCAAAAATGAAGTTGTCCCTATGGTCTAGATTAAACTTGACTTTCTTCTTACGACAATCTATCTCTGCTCCGTATCTACTCAGAAAGTCCATCCCGAAAATGATGTCAAAGTCTGACATATTGAAGACCATCAAATTCACCATCATATCTCAGCCTCTAATAGTCACTAATTATCCCATTAAGGCTTCATTGGTCACTACACCCTCACAATCAGGCAATTCAATCCTTATGGCCTGTTATACTCTGATAGGCATTAACCATGATCTTTTAATCATACCATAGGAGATAAAGAATGTGTAGCACTAGAATCAATCAAAGCATACAAGGGAGTATTATGGAATAATAACTGACCCATGACTGCTAAAGGGCTAGCATCTGCCTGCGTCTAGGCCATATTATATACTTTGGCTATCGTGCCTCCAACTGTGGGTATTGAAACTGGAGAACCAGTGGGCCAATCTATGGCAATATGACTAGGCTGGCAGTATCTGAAACAAACATTGGTTCCCACCAGACATTCACCTTCTTCGACATTTCTTACAGTAACATATCTCATCTTTCCTCTATTGGCCCTTTTTCTTCATGTCCTTTTTGTTGGCTTAGGTGGGAATCCTTTCTTACCTTTACCCTTATCATTTTTGCCAAAAATTTATTCTGCACTACTGGACTGGCCAATCTGGAGAGGACTACCTGCCACTACTAGGGGAAAGGCTAATTTGGTCTCTTTCCTCAAGTACACCTTTGATCTGATGGCTCTAGCGAACGCTTCATTATATGTCTTAGAGGGCTGTTGACCTGACATAACATCTCTGGCAATAGTAGGATGAAGTTTGGCCACAAATCTATCTAATTGGGCATGTGGTGTACTGACCAGTGTGGGTGCAAACTTAGCCAAAGAGTTGAACTTGATTGAGTACTCTTTAACCGTCATATTTCCTTACTATAGACTGATAAACTCCTGCATCTTGGAGGA
This sequence comes from Toxicodendron radicans, assembly GCA_009867345.2. Lineage (NCBI taxonomy): Eukaryota > Viridiplantae > Streptophyta > Magnoliopsida > Sapindales > Anacardiaceae > Toxicodendron > Toxicodendron radicans. Next base: position 6,495 of record WYDK02043796.1, on the reverse strand, counting down.
TATCATGTCTATTGTCTGGTACTGCTCCTCAAATAGCTCCTTGAACCCTGACCATGTGAGAGTGGTGGTATCTTGAGTTTACTCCATAAGCTCCCACCATGTCATAGTATCTCTTCTCAATAGGTACGAAGCATACCGGATTTTCTCCTGATCTATCATAGGAAATAAGGCAGTGGCTCTCTCCACCAGCTTGATCCATTGTTTTGCTACTATAGGATCATTAGTGCTGCTGAATTCTGGAGGCTGATGTTTACTTGAGAGGTTGTAAATTGGTTAAACCTGTCTCGAAGGAATCATTGCTTCTGAGGTACTTGTTCCTACTACTTGACTTGGTACCACATTGGTTGTTGTTGTCGTCACTGGGGTACTTGTACTTTCCAGTAGGGTTCTCCGTAAAGTTGTATTAACAGCTCCTGGATCATACACTCCAATGTTGCAATATCTAAACCCGAGGCACTTGGAGTAGCAGCTACTGGGTTAAGAGCTTCAGGTGCACTTGGAACATCTGGTGCATTTGGAGCATCACTGCGACCTGGATCCGTTCTCATTGTTCTCCTCATACTTATTCCCTATCATAGTCATACATATAAGATTAATCATATAAACCAATCCTTACTTAAAATTAGGTAAATATACTTACAACGGTTGGATGACCAGAGCAGCGAGACTTTACATGAGGGATATTGTCATCTATTCTCATAAATACATGAATCTGTAATAGAAAACATCTTAAAACACCATTTTTAAAGTAACAAAATACTTGCTCTGATACCAATTGTAAAACCCCTCTCCAGTCAGGTATCCTCTAAATATCCCTCATTGAGAATCAAAAGGATTTAGGTCTGGAGAAGGAGTTTTGTTTAGAAAACATGTACAAGGATAATAATAATAGTAATAATATTTAATTATTCATATAAGATATTCCACAGGATCAAAACTTATACCTTCATAAACTTTAAGAATTTAAACATATTTGTAGGGTGGAAGCTTCAAAAGATGTTTCATAAACATTTATTATTAACATTATTTACATCAATATAAACACGTCAGGATGACAGCAAATCATCTCCCCTCATGCTTAGCCCCGCTGTGTCCAACATCCATCGCGTCTGATTTACCTGAAAAACAATCAACAATGAAAGGGTGAGCACTAATCACCTAGTAAGGAATGATCTATCTAAATATAGGTGTGACATCTAACATTTAATTAAACACATTTATTTACACACCACATGTCTATTGCATTTAGGTATGATTCATTTTCCTTACTAACTCATATACATTCATCCTCTTATCCGATGTTTGTATAAAACATCAAGTGTGTACATACACACAAGTATGTAAACATAGTACATGCATATCATATGTCATGACATATCATCTCAATATCATCTAACATGATAAAAAAATCATCTCATGATGTAAATAACATCATAACTCATGTAATGCAACAACATGCATATGAATCATCTAACATGAGTACAATTCATCTCATGATGTAAATAACATCATAACTCATGTAATGCAACAACATGCATATGAATCATCTAACATGAGTACAATGCATCTCTTGATGTAAATAACATAATAACTCATGTAATGCAACAACATGCATATGAATCATCTAACATCTAGCCGATCAGATTTTTCTTAACGTCTTAGGCACTTCATATCATCTAGCCTCAAATTCGTCTAGAGCTCATATCATCTAGAGGCATGCCTACACGTTATTTAGCATCTAAAGCATACATTCATCTTTCCTCAACCGGTATACGAGGATATGCTTACTCGTTTTCCATTCTGTCTATATCATCTCTAACATCTTATGGCATGTAAATACATATTTTAGTGAGCTTAATACATTTAATTCATCTATGGATTATCAATCCATTTACATTACATCTTGCTCACCTTCATCATCATAAAACATGTATTTTATTGCATCTTCATGCCATTTCATGACATTAATCATGCATTCAAACTCACGACCATGTATATTTTCATCAAAGATCATCTAACTAATGTGAAAACATTAGTACATGGCCTAATTAAAGCAATACATAACCAATTCATACTATAAAAATGAATTATAGTAAACATTGAACTTTAATCCAGAAACTCACTGTTCTTTCCATTTATCACCCATTTACTAACATAATTGGTTCTTGTCCCAAACCATTGTTTTAAAAACCAAACCGGTTCGGGACCCGGTAAAGTCATCGGGTCCTGGTCCGACAGATCAGACTGGTCAAACCGTCGGTTTGACCGTTGATCCAAAAAGTTTGAAACCTTACAAATACACCCCTAAAACATACACATCAATCCCACAGGTTTGAAATATATCAAATACACCCCGCAATCAGTTTGGGTTTTAATTTTTCCGGCTGATTCCTGAGGCCAAAATTCAATCTGACACCACCACTGAAACCATTGTCATCCACTCTACAAAACTTCTCTAACCCCGACGCTTGGTATCCTCCCGTTCACCGGCCATGACTCACGTCTCTTGTTGAATTTTTCGGCCAAATTTTGGCTTTTTCCGACTTCCAACATTAAATCCAAGACCACCCATTTAACCACCATCCCTCACTCTATAAAAGCCCTCTAACCCCCATAACTTAATTGCCCCTCTTTTGTTGGCAATTAAACTAGGGTTTTGGGTAAATAGTTAAAATTGAAACCCAGACTGAAGATGCTGACGGGTCCTGGTCGGACCGCCAGTCTGGTCCGATTTGATTTTTAAAACAATGTCCCAAACACAAAAAGTTATAGGTTCAAGTCTTAACTTTTTAATGCTTCAAGAATCGTTTCATTCCGATTTATATAACTCAAGTTAGGTTCGGAGTTGCCCTTCAACTCACCAAATCCGAATTTGTCATATAAGAATCATGCCATGATAATTCTATTGACAATTAACAATAATATTTAACTTATGGATCATTTGAACCTCCCCCTAAAGGTCTTTAACATCTTAAATTAAATGTAAAACATCATTCAAATGGTCATCCATCATTGCCATAACTATGTAGATTATGCAAACAACATATCAACACTTCAAATGACAAACATTCAACACCATGTGGCCCCCAAACTACAATTTTTGCCACAATCAACATCAACACTTCATTTTCTCCAATCAAGCATAATCACTCATTAAACATAAATGGCAATAACTTCATGTGTAATGAATTTCAAACAATAAATAACATTAATGAGTTCAACTACACTTGCCATCAACCAATTCTATGCCTTAAAACATTAATTTAAGGTTTCATTAAAATTTACTGTAAGGCCCTATTACTCGTTAATCATAATTGTTACCACACGTTTAATTACCCATTAACCATATTGCATAGCGGAAATGAAGTAAGAGAATACATTTTGATAAAAGTGTAACCAAAAATCTTGTCACCAAAAATCTTCCCTTGTCCGAGCACTTCATCAAGCTTAAGTGAACCTGCATTAAGTTTCTCAACAATATCCTTAGCCTCAATTAGTTCAAATTTAGCTTTAGTTAAAATTGTTTCTTTGTTGGACACTTCAATGGATAAGACTTTGACTTATTTAGTCAAACTTTTCTTGTCTTCCACCAAGGAAGATTTTTCAGCCTCAAGTGACTTAATTCTTTTGAGGGCCTTTAACCAAGGTTGATACATTTTGTCATAGGCCTTTTGTTTTTCCTCTTCATAGTCACTTGACTCATCTGAACATGAACCCTCACTGTCCTTTTGATTGGAAGCAAATGCAAGAAAGTTTTCATCCACATTAGACTCACTCTCATCACTAACACTCTCCTCATTTTCAATCTCACTCAAGGTGGTAGCCATTGTCTTACCTTTCTTCTTTAGAGTGTTAGCACATTCAGATTGTATGTGGCCATATCCCCCACACTCAAAACATTTTACACCTTTTTCTCTTTTTATTATCTTTAGATAATCTTTTTGGAAAACCACCCAAATTTCGTTGATCTAAAATTTTTTTAACAAAAGGTTGTTTTCCCTTTTTATTCCCAAAAGAACGTTTTGCATTGTTCTTGAGAAATTTAGTGAAATTCTTAGTCAAAAACGCACAAGTGTCATCATCAAGGGTGCTTATGTCAACATTCTCAAAAAGTTTAGAGTCTACCTCATGTTTGAGTGCCAAACCTTTACTCGGCTTTTGATTCTCCCATCTTTTCAGAGTCAGCTCGGAGGTTTGAAGAGATCCAATCAGTTTATCAAGTTCCATAGAGTCCAAATCTTGGTACTCTTCAATAGAAGTTACTTTGGACATGAATCTCTTGGGAAATGAACACAATACTTTCCTGAAAAGTTCAGAGTTAGAATAAACTTTACCTTAAGCATAACACTCATTAGACACATCACAAATTCTACCATGAAAATCATAAATAGTTTCATCCTCAAGCATGACAAGATTTTCAAAATCAGTCAAAAGTCTCCTAAGTCTAGTCTTTTTAACAACATCGGTTCCTTCATTCTTGACTTGGAACTTGTCCCAATCATCTTTAGCAATTTCAAAATTGGCTATTATCTTCATTTGATTCACATTTACAGTATTAAAGATTGCATGAATAGCCTTAGAGTTGTTGTTTGCTAGATCTAGTTCAACCTTGGTCCAAACATTTATGGGCTTTGGTCTAGTTTCCCCATTTTCAACCATGGTGGGATGTCTCCATCTACTAACAACTGAAGTCATACCCTTTCATCTATAGATTTTAGGAAAACTCTCATCCTCGGTTTCCAGTAAGGGTAATTTGGTTCTTCCAGGAGTGGTGGTCGATTAACAGACCCTCATTCATTAATGTAATTCATCACAACAGATGTGGGCACAAAAAGCATATGTGAGCACACATATGAAAACAGAACTGAACAGAAAAACACTTTACAAGAGACGATTCAAAGGCACAAACAAATAACTTCAACAAATAGCAACAAATGGGTAAGGATCACTAAAAAAACTTATCAAAACATGCTCTGATACCACTTGTTAGGTCCTATTAGTCGTTAATCAGAATTGTTACCACATGTTTGATTACCCATTAACCATATTGCACAACGAAAATGAACATCATGAGAAAATTTTACCAAGTTAAAATTTAATGCTCGCTGGGTTCTTTTGGTGCTAATGGCAAACATTCATCCAAGCATGAAAAGTAAATAACACAAGTGATTTACATGGTTCGGCCAAAGCCTACATCCATGGGACCTGGTCTAGATGAAAAGGTTCCACTATAGAAAACATTCATGGTACAATTACATAGTCAAATATAAGCATCAGTTATGAAAAACTTCATTTTGTCATAACGCTTCAATCTTTACATTCTGGTTGCACCTCATTCTTCTATAGCTAGCTCCACCTCGAGACACTCACGATCGGCCTGAGGTCCTCCCAGACATCAGATGCAGAAGCCGCACTTCGGTCTTCAACAAACTCAACAACGTTACAAGCAAAAGTTTAGTGAACTGAACTAAACTAACGAAAATGTGCTCACACAAAGCATCACATAAATGAACCAACTAAATGAAGGATGAACGATATATTCCAATGATAAATCACATCCAAATAAATAAGACTGAACAACCATAAAACTCTCTGAAAATCATAACACTCTAGAAACGAAAATGGCGGATTGGTTTTTGTTGTTTGTCCTTCTCTCTTTCACACAATGAAGATGATAAATAGTGTTACACACTAGAGAACAAAAGTGCTAGGTTGGCAGACAAGATAAAAAAAGCCTTTTGCCCAAATATTCAATTTGTGTGCGCCTGCAAAAGAGAGAATGTCAGAAATGGTGCACTCTTTTTCTAGACCAACCAATCACGTGGTAACACTTGGAGAGTGGTCTCGAAACAATACCTTAAATCAAAACAAATAAAATGATAAAAGATAATAAACAATATTATCCATAAACATGTCACAGTCAGACCAAATAAAAATAAAATATCTGAACAAAAATGTGCTAACAGAGTGAAATGCGGGCACAACACAAAAACAGATATAGACTAAATAAAGTCTGATTGAACTATGAGCACATCAGCGATTGTGCTCACACGATTTCATAATATGACAAACAAGATTTTCAACATTTACAAACCCTAGCATAAACCCTAAAGTCATGAGAGGTTCTTCCTTGCCTCTTTGAAGAATTCCTCCACCACATATTTTGCCTTTATCTTCCTTTACACCTTAATCCTACATATATAGCATTATATTTCAACATTTACCTCAAATCTTCAAATCTTCAAATCACATCAAAACTAAGGTTTTTAACCCTTACTTAAACCCTTCATTTTGAAGATCCAAGGCTCTTATCTTGTTCTTCTTGAAAAATTAGGCCAATCTTCTTTGATCTCTAGCGAGAGAAAACTTGAATTACAGAATTTATGGAGGAATTATAGAGAAAATGGTGAAAGGTTGAAGAAAATGGTGAAAGGTTGAAGAAAATGAAGTATTCTCCTCCCTTGAACGAAATTCCTCTCATTTATAGGAAAATAT
>WYDK02043731.1:0-15713 GCA_009867345.2 Toxicodendron radicans | reverse complement strand
ACTACGACTACAGAGGGGGGGAAGCAAAGCTTCGTAGACAGCTTCGCTTCCTCGTCGCTTCTTTCTGGCGACTAGCTTCTCAAGCGGGTGGCTTGGTAAGCAAGCTACCTTCAGCATCGTTCAAATCCCTATCAATAATAGGCCGGAATGGTGGGGAAGGAGGCCCTCCCTACTTCAATGGAAAGGGGGGAATCGCCGTTTCACAGCCGCTCCTCTACAACTACCTTTCGCCTAACATGATCACGAACGAAGACAGAGAATTGCGTAGATAGGAGGAGGAAACGAAGCAACCCATTTGTCCTGATCGGAACGATTGAAGAAAGAAAGAGAATGGTGGCCCCTTTCGCCCAGGGGACATCGTCGGAGAACAATGTCGGGGACAGGGTGAGAACCTTCCCTTCCGTTGGTTACGCCTTTTAAGTGTTGGTTCTTCTTTAGATATGGAGATAGATCCAGATAGAGATCTATATCTTTCTATCGATAGATAGATAGATATATTGAGAAATGGATATTGATCTGGTTTCAAGATCTATGAACAAAAGAGATCCCTAAATATCCATTTGAAAAAAGAGATGAATAGGCGGAGCCAGCTGAAGGAAGGTCGCGTTAGCGCCCCTGCAATCTTTCTAAAGCAACAAGCGAGAAACTTGACTTTCACTTTCACTTTCAAATTAAAAGGGCCTTGAATAAGAATTTAGTAAAGGCGCGTTAGCCTATCTCTATCTATAAGTAAGGGGCCTTTTCTTGCTCGTTAGCGCCCCCCTACCCCTATTATATTAGTTTAGTCATAAAGGAACTCAAGTTTCGCCTTTTGACAACCTTACTAATAGAAAATAGAAAGGGGAAAGATGCGCTCAAACATGCGAAGAAAGCTCTTCGAGCTTCCCTTATATTATAGAAAGGTTTGTAGAAAGGGGCTTCTTCAAATATCCCATAAATCTAAATAAGTAGAGGCTTCAAGGCTTGTAGTTTAGGGGTGCGCAGGGACAGGAAGGCCCAACCTATACAAGGGGCTAGCGCGCAATGGCTTTCTCTGATAGGGGCTCGCTTCTTCAAGCTCCGCTTGCTGCTTTTCATTTTGTTAGGAGTAGGTGCTTGCTGCTCGTCAAAGCCGTAGCTTGCTGCTCGCTTGCTGTCTACTAAACGAGCCTTCACTGTCCGCCCGGCCCCTATCTTTTCTTTAATCTTAAGTAAAGTGAAGTCAAATCAATGAAGTGAACAGCCCAACCTCTTTGTTTGAAGCTTTTCCAAAAAGCTTCTACTTTTTTGAATTCTTCCCCTAATTCCAAAACACAACAATAGACTTGCAACTATAGTTATAGTATAGGAAAAAGCTTCTCTTTGATAGCGGTCATAGGGGGGAAGGATCTGATCGTAGATAGAGACTGAAACCTGTGCGGGGGTAGGGGCGGATGTAGCCAAGTGGATCAAGGCAGTGGATTGTGAATCCACCACGCGCGGGTTCAATCCCCGTCGTTCGCCCATCAATAAATGGACCTTTTGTTACGGAGACACAAGACAAACCTAGAAAGCATTTTTTCTGCAAGTCATCTCGAGGCTTTCAAACGCATCCAAGCAATTGGTATCCGATTGAAAGAGAAAGATAGAAAGCATAGATTCGCGTCGCCTACTTGCTGAAAGCACAAATGGAATGGCTGATCATTCATTGTATGAAGTTTTTAAGACCTCACTAATCAGCCTTACACTTTCTAGTTCATAATGAATGAAATGAACCCCCGGATGAAGAGAAAATCTCCTCTCCCTTTTACTAAACCATGGGGAGCCCCGAGTAGTTTACCGGGCAAATTTAGTTGTCGTGACGATACCTTTCTTAGTGGAAGATCGGAAAAGACTTCTCTTCATCACGAGACTGATCGGCTCCGCCGTAGACACCCGAGAGACCTCCACAAGGCAGGCTAAAAGAGTAAGAGGACAACAAGCAAAGAGTTATGCTTTCATTTCTTTGTTGAGATTGAAATCAAGTTATTTAAAAAGGGGGTAGGTATAATGCACGCAGGCCAAGTCAAGAAAAGGACTTCCTTACTTTTCTTTTCTAGTAGTCTTAATGACTAGTAGTTTGAAACCTTAAGAAACCGGTTTTTTTTCGGCACTCGGTTCCTTCGTCTTAAGTCAAGTTCTGTTTACTTTTTCGATTCGGAACTCTTAGTCGAGCTGATGGCGAGTTTTGTTCGAGGTTCAAGAGAAAAGAGAGGAACCACCGCCCAATGGTGCTTTTACGAAAGTACGGTCACCGGTGGCTAATACCTTCTCGACACTATCGAACCTGAAATCCACTCTCAATCGCTCTTTTTAGTGGGGAGGAATCGCCTGGACTTCAGGAAGAAAAAAAGTGCCCTATCCGCCTTTAAGTGAGAGTGGGGGCAGGGCCAATTGTTTGTTTTCAAGTCAAGCTCCGTATCCCTATCTCTTTTTAGGTTGGCATAACAAAGAAAGAGAGTGCCAAGAAACAACACATACCCATCACTTTTGGAAGGTTCGGGATCGTCGGGGAGCCCCTATTAAGTAAGTCCAAAGAATGGCTTGAGCGAAAGCTGGAATGACACAAGACAGATTGAAAGCAAAGGGAAGGGAGGTTTGAAACCCTGTCCTTCCTAACCTTCCGAGAGCCTTCCTGACTGGCATTTCAACTGGGCTTGACTAAAGGGGGTTGTCCGGTTCTGATCCTCATTGTACTCGTCTCAAGCTATTAAACAGGCAAAAAGGGGAACAGAGGTCTCCTGAATCATTTTGAGCGAAGAACGGCGATTCCTCAAAGAGAAACCTCCTGACGAAGGTTTCCTCAACACCCGGTTTGAATACCCTTTCTGCCCATTCACGGAGTTTCACTCGCTACTGGAAAGGCGGAATCACAACATCCAAGCTTTTGTCTGTCAACTCGCCTCTGACTCTGAGCTTGGTCCCTTTCCCCCCGGTTTTGACAAACCTATTCTTCCATGAGGATTTCTTTTTTTTTTCTACGATGATTCAGCTCCCGAACCTGCAACTTTCTACGCTGAAAAGACAGGTCGACGCTAATTCATGGAGTAAATAGGGAAGGTAGAAAGGCAAGATTTGTGAAAGGCCAGACAGGTTGTATTGGGGTGGATTAGCTTCCGGAGAAAGAGCAAGGAGCTTACTTACCTAAGAGCTAAAAGGGCAGGGTTGGGAAGGAAGGAGATACAGCTTGAGCTTGAGCGTGGAGCTTGTCTTCTTGACAGGCCTACTTTTCTTTGTTCTTTGTTTAACTGGGCTTGTTCGCTTGACGGGTCCTGGTCACTGCTCCACAAGACTTGGAGAATCTTTTTGAAATGGTCTTTCTCCGATTTTTTGTTTCTCCTTCTTGGTGCTCTTTCTAAACGCCCCTTTAACGGCTTCGTTCGACTTACTTAGACAGATAGAAAGCGGCAGGCGAACCCCGACTTGTTAACAAAATCTCCGACTTCAAAGTTGGATCGACTGGTTCACTGGGCTTGGCTGGTGGACTAGATAGAGACAGGAAAGTGACAGGACCTTTTAAAGAGCCTGAATCCGGTGTGAGGCTTGTGCTTCTTTCTATGTCTATGGAGAGCATGAAAGGCCCTAACAGGTCAATCAAGTTTCGCAGGAAATTGTAGCGAAGGCAAAGCTACTGAAGTAGCTTTGTGCAAGTTGAGTAAGCGATAGCTCACGCAAACGCTATTGAAAGTGAAGTTCAGTAGCCTGAGGAGTGTCTTCGAATTTAGCCAAGAGCTTGACCGGATGAGCCAGCATATAGTGCAAAGCACCTTTTCGGAAAAGTCCAGTTCAAGCAAAGGGAGGACAGAGAGAACTCCATGGATCGTTCCTAGGTCAACGGGCTTTGACTTCGTTGAGCTTCAAAGCATTCCCGCTCCCTTTGCAATCCAATCCCGGAACTACGGCTCCAAAGGATCGTGCAGTGGATGTGTCGGGTTCGAAAGTCTTTCTTCCTCCTGCTGCCGTTGGAATTGTGTGTTCGTCTCTGCCTGTTCAAAGGGCGACAATCAAAGGTCTTAAAGGAGCACCTATCTGCCTGACTTGAAAACAATCCACGCTCCCCCCGATGAATGATTCTTTGTTCTTGCTTGATTACCGGAGGACTACCGCTGGAAGGCGTTGTCACTGCGACTTGGTGCCTAGTGTGCTCTTCACGGAAAGGAGTGAAACGAGCAAGGAGAGAGAGTCAACCTTAATGTCAGTGATAATAAGAAAGGAAGAGACAGAATCACATCTGCTTGGCTGGTCTTCATGGCATGAAGAACTCGGATTCGACAAAAGAATCAAAACCATAGCTGTGAGGCTTAACAGACAAAGAAAACGGGATCCCACTGATCGCCCTCCAAACAAAACAACCTGATCTGTGTAGGCCAGAAGCCAGAAAAAGCATGATAGCTCGCTTGATCACACTGATCGCTTCGCTTGTCTTCTTGGTGGAAGGGTTCAGGTTCAGTGAAATGAATGAGCGAGAGCTGTTTAAGAAAGAGGCGGAACATCGCTCTCCGTGGCAGCAAAGGGAAAACGAGATATTGATTCAGTCGGAGGTAGACTTTCGATGAGCGGAAGTAGATGCACAATGAGATTCACCCTGGATTGACTGTGTTAGTGCTCTATATCTGATCTGTCTGTCTCCTATTGTTAGGAGAAATCCCTTCCTTCCTGATCAACCCGAAATAAAATAGGATAAAGCCGAGCTCCTAACTTCTATCGCAGCTTGGTTTTTGCTCTTAAGTACTCCTAAGCCCAGCCTCTTCTTTCCCGTTCATATGAAAAAGACCTGCTATGCTAATCTCGTTAGGCCACCCGAACCCATCGCACCTTTGGCAGGAGGAGTTATAAAGGTGAAAAGAGAACAAGACAACACCAGCGTATATCGCTCCTGTCTAAGCGAGCGAGACTTTATCCATTGGACTTCCATTTCAAGCTCGACTTGTAGCGAGACTCCACTTTAGATCCTGCGAGCTTAGTTTATGAATAGGGGGATCAAAATTTCAATGTAGAGGTTCCCGAAGATGGGGATGGGGGAAAGCAAGAAACTCATTTTTCTAGTCAAGAAAGAATTTCCTCGAGCCAATCAGTAGAATTTTTCGTTGGCCGAGATGAGATGTAAATCCGTTGGATAGAGAAGGTTTTCTGTTAAGGGAATAAGTGTCATCAAGTGCCGCAGGGATAATTCAAATTAAGAGAGGGTGATAAGGCCGATGGCGCTATGCCTTCTCTATCCGAAGCCCCAAGTGAGTAGGAATTACTTTGCTTACTTTTGTTTTATTTGTTTGTTTTTCATGCATATTCTTTCTTGCAAATACCTCAATCTCACTTGGTATATTGGAATGTTTACCTACAGGGGAATCTCAATGTCCTGAAGTCGTCGGTACAGGGATCGGGGACTCTGCAGCTCAGGAGGGTCAAAGGAAGGACCCTTTTGTTGACTTGATCCATCCTTTTTACCTCCTCACCTCAAGCGAGGAATGAGTTATCTTTGTTCTTTCCGGCCATTACGTAACCAGTTAGAGTAGTAGATTCCATCTAGTTTCTTTTCTATCAGTCGATGTCTTCTCCCCAGTCTTCCAAGTGAGTGGCCATAGGTGTGTTCCCGTTGTCGTCTTATTTGCTTGGTACTTTAGTAAGGTAAGTAGTTTCCGAGTGTTGTTCCTTCCGGTCCTGTCTCACTTTAAGATGTGAAGTCAGTTTCTTTTTCTCGATGCAAGTTAGCTACTCAGGACACGTAGATGCTGAGATAGTTCACTTCGGTCTGTGAACCATTGTCACTCGTAAGGCCGACATGCACATGATTCCAGTTGTCCTAAGCCAAGCGGTCTTTTTCCTTCGTGAGTGAACCACTTCCGGCTTATATGCTAATAAAATGAAAGACTAAAAACAAGCGATTGAGATACGAGGAAGTGGATGTAGTTAAGTTTTAATAAAATAAAAGGTAAGAGGAGTGGAATACTTATTTCGAGAGGCATGTAGCGCTCGACCGAAGATGGTAAGAGTAAGAGCGTCTTTTACGAAACGAGAGGTATGTCTCCTCTCTCTATGTCTCTATGCGGCAGAACGGTGGAGAAAAACTGACATTTATAGGTCGAAATCAATTTTTGATTAGTATAACTTGCGGGCGGAGCGCTCTATATGACCGCCTCCGTCTTTCCTAAGCGTGTCGAGTCCGTCTCGACTTACTGCGGATCTTCAGAGATTTACATTTTTGTGACACTTGAGTAGCAATTTACCCAGCCTCATCTGCAATCCTCAACGCTTCTCTGGCAAGGATTTTCATAGTGTGGTTTCTCCACGTGTAACCCAATCTTCCTTCTGTAGTGCCTGCCCCCCGAACGATATTCAGTAGTCTGCATGGGCGTTTGTTGTTCACACCGAGCTTCCAACTGCTTGCCAGCTCATTTATGGCCGGTGAGGAGGAGGAGCCACCCAATTCTTGCACCCTTATATTTAGTATTTAGTATTTAGACTACGATTTTTGTTTCCTAAGTCTTTCACTTGGCTTAGGTGGTTCTGATATGAAAGTCAAGCAACTTAACTTCTCTTTTGGCATATAGCATAAAGCAGCTTGGTCTATGAGTCCAAGATATCCGTTCCCTGCAATCTTGTAACATTGACATTAAATGATCTAATCTATTTAAATAAAGGATAGCTCTGAATACAGGAAGGTTGGTGCTGTCTGTTCCTGAGCCTACCCTGCATTTATCCTTGGTACTAGCTTATGAAGCTGAATAGGTTCTTACAGATCAAGTGGACTTGGAGAGCTCAGAGTCTAACTCTTTTAGTATTTCCCGATATATATAATTTCTTTTCCGGCGGGGAACGGGGATAAATCCGGAGATTAATTATTTATTAAATCTCAATAAAAGCGGGTTACCAGAGGCGGACACACGGTAGCGGTCTTTGGCTGTTGTACCAATAGTCAAGACCAACTAACCTCCTCACTCTACGACACAGTAGAGTCCTCTTTGGTTAGGGAGGTGACTCCCCATGACAGATGAAACATTCTGTCATTTAGGCGAGTTTTGGTGTTCTCAGACTCCAACTTATCAGTTGGAACCCTGTTAAGGTTCCTACGGACTTTAACGGTCGAGTTTAATGTGCTTGGCGGCACAACTGCGACTGTGTGTGGTATCCAAACCACACCAGGAAGGTTAAAGGATTCATTATATGAACTTTACCACGGTTTTCTTTGAAAAACTGTTGCGTCTTAGGTGGTTACAATCTAGGAGGGCTCGTGGAAGACTAGCCTTTTCGACTAGTGCGGGCGCTAGGAAGAGCAAAATACAAAATATTTGCTATATGCAATTACGTTATTCAACGACTCCTAAAGTCTATTAATTCCTTATAGAAGTCTTGAAGACAATTCCAATGGAGAAAGTCAAACCATTGGACCGGCTTATACTTATAGGAGAGAAGGAAGTTTACTCCTTTCTGGGTTTGATCCTAGAGGATCATAAGATGATTCATAAAGTGAAGGGATCTCGATCTCTGTGTTTGGAGAAAGAACGGCATCAATGTCAGACATTTCTGATTCTGACTGTGAGGATGAAGAAACATCCCCACTATGATGCGAAGGCACCTCTTCCTTAACCTGGGGTGGAGATAAAGTTGGACAATGAAGGTCCAAAACATAAGTGGAAAGGGTTTCTTCCTCAACGTTGCCGGATTCTTTAGGAATTGTATAGGAAGAAGATGGAACAATTTCGGTTCTCTGGTAGATATCTCGGAGCGAAGCGAATTTGTGTTTTTTCATAGTCGTACCCTTATATATAATAGAATTCCCTCCAAACAGACTGAATTGACCAACCGCATTCTAGTGAATTACAGAAGAAGATTCAAATTCAAATTCTGAATCTCGGTAAAACGCCTATGTGCCAGCCAGATCTGATAGAAGTGCCAGCTTCTAATTACTTTCATCTCGAGTCAGCTTGAGCTTCTTTGTCTACGTCATTTATCTAAGTGATGGATTCAATCTGAAGCCCTACTGATACAGTAAACTTCGTTCCCCCATGAAACTCCCATCGGGTTCGGCGTTTACAACCTATCCTTAGAATCGACCTTTCGTGGCGTATTTATCCTGCCAGGGGGAATGCCCAACTTCACGGGAATAACCAAAGAGGGGAGGGAAGGCTTTCGCTTTCAATGGATCTTCCCTGCCCCATACCAGACATCTAAGAGGTTCAAGCAAGCCCGAGCCTTCCTCTTATGCTCTTATGCGAGAAGTAAACTCGAGTTCTTATGCGCGCAAGTACTTGTGTTTCTGTTCTATGAGTCGCAGTCCGAGTCGCTTAGTATGGTATGAGAAATTGAATGCTTTTCTTATCATTCTTCTATCTATGCTAATCTATCGGTGCTGTGAGCCCAAAGCAGGATCCCCGAGCTTCTCTTCTTTCTGGCGGATACACACCTAAGATTGACCATTCATGATTTACCATTCCTCATGTATGTCCACCCTAAATTTCAATTAACAGGTGACGAAAGACATAGGAGACTGGACAGCCCCGAGAGCTAATGGGCAGCCTGGAAAGCTTGGGCCGATTGGAAGGCTTTGAACGAATCCGAAATAAAATGATTACATTCAGATTTAGACTGAAGCAAGGAGGACATATACAATAAGGGATTGCCCCTTTTTCGAATAAGATAAAGGCTACGGGAATGCTTCCACAACCGGAAAGACATAAACTTGCTTTGGAGAGCTAAGAGACTAGATGGAATGCTTACGATTGATTCCCTTAGGGGCCACTGGGGGAGTTTGAAAAAGCCCTACTAGGACTGGAAAGCTGACAAGGCGGGAAGACTGATAACTAGCCAAAACTCAAGGAAAGCAAATGCGCCAAGCTAGAAAGAAGCATAGGACTACTCTCGGGTCCTCCGAAAGGAAACCCGGCCCCTCGCTTAGAAAGACATACGAAATGGACTGGTTACGGAATATCAGACTAGACGGAATAGAGAGCTTTTAATGTAGTTTTTCCTGTAGTAAACTTCTTTCTTTTTCGCGATTATTGACATAGGGAATAGAAGCTTGGAGGCGCTGAAGGATCCTCTTCAGATTATTAAGAATTTAGCTGATGAGCAGGGAATCTCATCAGGGGAGAAGGCTAGGATGTTGGCACTCGAAGAGGAGATTAAGATGATAGTGGGGCGTGCGGCGGAAAGCAAAAAAGAAATTGATTCTAAGATCCAAACCTTCCTTCAGCAGTCAACCAAGGCCAGGGAGTCCGTTGCGGTATGTGAGAAGATAGAGAATGATCTAGACTCGATGGAGGCCGAGGTTGAGGTTAAGGATTATCCTTATTATGAAGTTCCAGGAACAGTTGGCAGCCGTTGAGAAGAGGCAGAGTGATGTCACTCGGGACTATGACTCCTTAATGACCGAGTTAGAGCCACTCCATGCCGAGCTTCAGAGCCTGAAAGACACCAACTTAGAGGAGCAGAAGGCCAGGATCGAAGAATCTGAGCAAGCTGCGCTGAAAGCCTGGGAAGATACTAAGAAAGCAGTCGCTGAAATCTTCTGGAAAATGGAAATGATTTTAATTAGACCAGTCTGTACGGCCTTTGATGACGTAGTAGAAAGAAGCACTGTGCGTTAGCACAGGGCTATATAAGGGCATAACCAATATAGCACCGAAGCGAACTAGAACTGGAACGAGAACCTCCATCTAGACCTAAACCTGACACCCGCATACCGCATATGCCAGTGGTTGTGGTACAGGTCGTTCTGTCTTGAATCTGCAGGAGAACTAAATCATGCCGACTTATGGTCAGCAATGTCCCGGTCAAATTGATTGTATAGACCCATTTTGCTCGCTTGTTCCCGGTCTGATCAACTTCCTTTTGGCTGTCGTAGAGGTCTTTTTTTTTAGTAAGACCACGGGCAGTACCCGCAGGACAAGCATGCTGCGGTAAGGTAATCCGGCCAACTTATAGATGCAGGGCTCGCTCCTTCCGCAACTAAAGAATGCTCTGCCATTTCTTAGTTTCCGGGAAACCGAAAGCTTAACAACTTTCTTTTTAGGATTAACTAAACCTACCGCTCGAAGGTCTAGTATCATCGATTATATTATTATAGATAGTAGCCGTCTAATCAACTAATTTCACAGCAAGAAAGCTCTTACCTAGTCGGGAAGAACGAAGACAAAAATTTAGCGATAAATCTTGGCTTGTTTAAAAAAAAACCTAGATTATGGATAGCTCGGAATTTAGGGAAGACGGACGAATGGTGTTAAAGGGCTTAGAGGGGGCGGTGGAAATGAGAACGGGGAGAAGATTCTTATCAAATCGGGCAGGGAAGCAACCAGCGAAGAGAGCATTGGAGAGGGCGGTAGGCTGGGAGAAGGAAAGGTTTTAATAAGAAGAGTTTGCCTAGCGTCTTTCGCTGTCTGTTATTAGAAGAAGGAAGGGATAGGTGGAGGGCCGGGATGCAGAGAATGACGCTATCCGGAAGAGGAGGCATGCATCGTATAAGAATATGGCATCGAAAGTAAGGATATCCACGCACACAAGAGAATCGCTTGGGAAAAAAGGGCATCGTTCTCAAGCGAGATGGGGGAGGAATGAACAGCAGCTCTAGGGGATAAATGTGGATATCCAGTGGGGGTCCCAACTGAGCAGGAGCAGCTCTACCCGCACATAGCTAAATATCCCCCTTCCACGCCACCCAGTTGGTGAGCTCCGCCCTTAACCTTAAGGGAGCCCATCCGTCGGTCGGCTAATATTGGATAGTCAACTAGCGCACAGGGTAACCCGAATATCAAATATAAGAATAGCAGCCCCGGTCTATGGAAGGAGTGGCAAAAACAAGCATGGAAACTGCAGTCAATCAGAAAGATAAGTTGAAGGTAGCTTTCAGCCGTTCAACCACTAAAGTGGGTGAAGCATAGTTTCGTCCGTCCCTCTCGCTTTCAGCGCGGGATAGAGTTATCAGTACGTGCGACACCAACTCTTTCGTTTTCATTTCTTTCCACATTCCTCCTTTTTTATACATATCTAGTATTTTAGAAATTCCTACCATATTTCGTTACTTTATCCCGATAAAGGGGAGCATTCAATGCAGATCGGATCCTACCTCTATATTCCGTTCCTATCTTTTCATTCCCACTGGTCCCGACAACTCAAGCGAGAGAGGTGGGGCTATCCCACCTATAGCCCCCTTTTCTATCTCAATAAATGAAAGATAAATGACTCTGAGTAGTTTACCTTCTCGACTGCAAAGGACCCTGCAAATAAATTAATCTTATCAGGAAATGCCGCTGGACTGGACCGGATAGCGCATCCAATCGAAGGGAGAAGGAGTAGACTGCCCGTGGCTAAGCAGGCAATTCCCCACCGATTCAGGAAAGGACATTGACACGGCTCAAATATCGAAAGTATTTGAAGGAAGATTTACCGAATGGTCTTGTCAGAGCCTCTTTCTCCCGAGTGCTTTAACACTCTGGGTTCCAAACCTTCCACTTTACCAGCTTATTCGTACTTTACCAGCTTTTTTGGGTAAGCTACATCTCCTTCCTTTCCTTCTGTTTCTCTGTCATCTCTTGTGGTTTCTACCGCAACGTTTTGTGGTTCACAACGGTCTGTTTGCGAGGTTTTGGACGAGGGCTAAGGTCGAGTCATCCGGCCTCCCCGATTCCTCCCCTCTACTTGTACTTGTCATGTCTTAACCACTCATATGAGGCGCCCCTCGCAAGATACCGCAGTTCGGTCTCTGATACGATTCTAATAATTTACCTGCCCATTAGCAACGTATGCTCAGTGATTATTGTATACGCAATAAGATAAGTCAAGTGCGCTAAAAGAGACCTCGTAGCTCGCTCAAGTCGATCGGGCATTCCTATGGTTGATAAGCTCCGACTCCTTCTTCTCCTTTCCCCACATCTTATTCGGGGGATTAGGGAGAAACAGGTGCTATGGCCCCGGTTCGTTAGCATTCCGCCCTTCAAACTTGGCTACACCAGAAGTCATCATTTCAACTTATTCCTTCCCCCCCCACCGCCCTCTATTCCGCCTTCACAACACGTTCCTAAGCGCTTGGTGGGTCCGGCCATGTACTGCCCAGGATCGCGGGCCCTTTCGTACACGGATTTTAGGGCATTTAGCTAGCCTATATCTCCGCTCTCGCTTCCGTACTCTTTTTCCTATCTCTCTATCGATATCCTTCTTTCATCCTCGCCATCTTCCCGGATTGGTACACCATCCATCCTGTGCTTGGTTCATGGGAACTTATAGTTTGACAATCAAAGGTTGGGATATCTCATTTGATCTCAGCAAGCCCCTTCGAGCTTCGCGCTCAAAGCGAAAGCAAGATCTTGGAGCTAGGATGTGTGAGAACTAGAGCTGAAAAAGAAGCCGTAGCGAGGGTTGGTAGTGTGGCCAGAGGCCTACTTGCTTCTAACGTTCTGCACCCTTTTTCATAAAAAAAAAGATGTTGAATTGTCTTAACGCTTTTCTTCGTTCATTCCTGCGAATCTATCGCGTGACTTCTCAAAGATGAATTTCCTGCGTACGTGCCTTTTCCTACTAAGGAGCTTCCTTAGCATGCCGTCGATTAGCTAAAGCTTTCTTTTAGTCGTGCGAACGATACCCTCGCGAAGCGGATTAGGTTCCTTCTTATACCTCCTATCGAACGGATTTCCATACAAATGGTTGTCCTGTTGGTTGCGATGATTTATTTTGTTCAAAGCGAGCGGTGCTATTGGCCACGTCCGTTTCTGCTCCGAAGAGGAAGGGGACTTTGCTGTTCCTTCAACTTCAGTTTCTATTATCGCTATCGTTGACACGGATTCTTCGGTTACTGTTGGTTCAACTATAGAAGAGAGGAGAGGAATTTATTCACATACATCATATCTTTGGCGGATTGCTCTATCTGGTTCTTGCCCGTCCTACTATCGAGGCTTTGCCAAAAGGCCTCTTTCTCCATACGGGCGCAGCGCTAATACTAGGCCTTCCGTTCCGATTCAAGCTTTCCTTTCTTATGGAGCGGGGAATGTTCTCTTATGTTTTTTCCTTTGGTCTTGTTGAAGCGTGTTCAATGCAGTTATAGCTATACTTCATTTTAAAAGAATTTGGAGCATTCAATTACCCACGGAGCGGTGAAATTACTTTCGAGTGATTCATTCAATATATACCTAGACGTGGTGGAATATGTCGTTCCAGGGTTTGGGGCTCCTTTCTGAGCTCCACTTCCAAAGGCCCAGAAAGAAGGATCAGAGGACGGGGCTAAGCTCAACTCAAAAATGGCTATATTATATAAGGACGATAGAGGGGCATTTAAGGCGATTCATCAAGCTGTGAAGGTGTTGACTATGAGACCGACCAAGCTTAGGAGTTGTGTAGGCGGAATAGAGTTGAGCGCAGCACCTCTGAAAGGGCGGGCACCAGCGCAGAATAGCAGCCTCCCGAATGTCATGAGCGGCATACGTCGTAGTATTCGCCAGCGGTACTGGTATATACTCTGATACTACAGAGCTGCTTGTGGAGAGAAGTACGCGGGCTTCGATCTCGCACGCAAAAATGCCACCATCTGAGTGATGAAGAGTTCCTTTGACGCGGGGACATGATACTAAGGCCGGGGACGATTCGCTTATCTGTGGAGTTTGTAGACCTCCGATCTCCTTCGCTTTCTAGGTGACAATTCCTCCCATCTAAAAATCCAATTGATCGCCGGCTTTGGGTACATTGATCCGTTCGTCTCGTCACGAGGGTTGCTAGCGAGCGAGTCTGCATCTCTGCAACCAACCTGCATCTGGTACTAAGAGAGGCGCTCTTAACTCATGTTCGGACTGGGCTAAGGCTCGGTTCGGGATTGAATCAGTGGGTACATTCGTTGCCGGCACAATATATATAAGGAAGGTTTTTGTCTCGGAACTGAGATTATGAATCTGAGCCTGCTTCCTCAACTGCCTTTTCTTTTGCTTTGGCGGGAAGGGCACAAAAGAAAGATCGGCTTCGGGCCGGACCCTTATACTAGTCCTATCGATCTGACAAGAAGAAGGGAGGCATCTCACGGGGGAAGAGTCTATCATGTCGGAGGTCTAAACTACCTTAGATATGCAATTTGAAGATCTTTATGTTCCGGCCGATTTCATTTCAGGAGAAGGAGAGGCCTAAGCGTCCCAAACAGATTCATTAGGGCGGCAAGAGATGCCACATCTAGGTCAGCCACATTAGCAGTTTCAGCAGAAGAAGCTTCAAGTCGCTCAACCACCGACCGGGAGAGAGGCGAAAAGGCTCAACCGAGGAAGGAGCTAGATCTATTCTAAAATCCTTGTCCTTTGCCAATGCCAAAGACATACCAAGGGCTCAAAGCCACTTCTTCATCGACAGGTTCAGGCGCGAAGTGAACCAAACCAATAGCAGTAGGTTCAGCAACGGATCGGGGAAGACATTCACTGACCTACTTGGCCGGAGTTCCCACAGCAGCCATTTTTTCGGCAAGCCCCCGTCAAGCCCTTGTTAAGCTTCTTCAAGCGGAGCACGGCGCGCAACGGAACGGGCACTAGTTGAAGAAAACCGCCATGGAACGGATTCTTTCTAACCTGCTGAACCTTCCATCGACCTATATGAAGTCTTGAGTTCAGTCTGTTCGGGTGAAAAGAACTTCCCCCTTTGCCAACGACATCCCAGAAGTTCGCCCGCTCCACCTGAGGGAAGTGCGGTCAAGATTCAACTCATTGGAAGAGGGGCCTACCCCAAAGCCAAGCAAGGACAAGGGCTCCAAAGAACCAAGAAGCCTATCTACCCCTATGAAGTAGAGCCTGTAGCGCTTTTACCCGCAGAACTCAAACCTATCCGACTTTTTTTCATCTCGATTCAGTCAGTGTTCGGTAATATAGAAGGTGCGGGAAGAAAGTACGGTTCTAGCTCGATTTTCCATATAGCGGGAGCCATTACTCGATCGAATGAAATTATTCAATTATTATTATTAAGGTGTACGGGGAGCCCCGCGCGCTAGCCAACACAAAGAATGGTGAAGGCCTGCAATCGTGACTTTAGTTCCGGTGGTTCGCTTTGCTGCCGGGGTGCAACAGCCTTTTGTGACACTTCGAATGGAGTGGTCCGTACGCCCCTCCCCCTCGCCAAGCTTGAAGAAAGGAGCAACTTAGATACCTCTTTGTTCACTATATTCCTGGTTTGCTAAAAAGGTCCTTGGGCCCAATCAATCTCTATACTCTTGATGCAATGGACTCCCAAAAGCCACTAAACCGCTCTCTTCCACCCGATTTGAACTGAACCTCGTTCTAGTGAGATTTTTTCCCTTTTTTAAACTGAAACTCAGTTGCCTATCTGATCCTTGGTCTAATTGGGCCTTTCTCTATAGCTCGAATCGAATAGCTGGGCCCTTGGCTTGGTTGGTTATATAAGAGAATCCCGGGAGAAAGCAAGTTAGACCTTACTTAGGCCGAAAGATTTATTGGATGGTTCATTCCAGTCTGAAGTCAGTCAAGTCATGGAATTGGCAGAAGTTCCCCCTTAACCAACCCTAAGAGGGAATTCTTCTATTCATTAAGATGAAGCCATTCAGTCAGCTCTGAATCTGAACTCAATGATTGCAATTCAAGAAGGGCATGAAGCTTTGGCTCAGTACAGTAGCATTTGACTTTGGGAAAGAGAATCGATAGAATCGATCGCTTACCTTGCTTTGGCATGCCAGAAGCATTTCGCTGTGGTTCTCATTGATTGAGTAGATCCCGAGACAAAGGGAGTTCCGTGGGTTCAGTTTGCTTAGA